>JAKSZP010012066.1:0-128203 GCA_022478985.1 Massospora cicadina
GTTGGTATGGATGAAAATTGGCCGGCTTGGGTTTGGTTTGCTAAATTTTGCTTCTGATGCATTGAACGCATGTCCTGGGGGGTGGGTGCAGTAAAATTCCCATACAAACGCTATTGTTGTGGCCTCATGGGTGGAGTTGGCCATGTTTTCAGGGTGTGAATTGTATTGACATGCTTTTTTTGTATGGTCCAAATAATGGCAGAGGGGGCAAATTTTGTGACCATTGTTGACGTGAACCCAAAAGAAATGGGCGGGTGCAGATGGGATATAAGCTCACAGTGGGATGTGCTGAGCCATAGTAAGCTAGTGGGGGGTAATGGTAGCCATTGCCCGAGGTGCTACTAGGCGCTCAACGCCACTTGGGACAATAAATTGGAGGATGGAGTCTGTGCCATAAGTGGACAGCCCTGAAATCAACTCCTCATAGAGTGTTTGAAGAAGACAGTGTGAGGGGAGGTTTGCAAAGGTACCACAAGTGTGGTAACATTGGGGAGACATGTTTGGGTGGTGGTAATGGGGGTGTTTTTGTATACTAAGGGCGTTGCTGCAGCAGCGGCCACATCCTCTTCAGTGGGGAATCCTGTATCAAAATAGCCCTTATAAGAACAGAAGTTGATAAATCCTGTGGTGCAAAGGTGGCTGTTGCCAGCGCAATAATCACTATGTCAGCATATGGGAAGAGACATCTGTACTTGAAATGGAGTCAAAAGCAGATAGTGGATCAAGGTAAGGCTAGGGAGTGGGGGTGGTTTGGGTGGACTTTCACGAGGTGTAGTGCTAAGTCCATTGGAGGGGCAAATTGGCCAGTTGTATTTTGCAGACTGGATGAGCCAGTCTGCATGTGTTTGCCTGCCAGGCAGTAAATGCTAGTGGGTGGAGCACTGATGCCCTACACTGGGGCAGCAGATGGTGGATCTGAGGACATAAATTGGAAACTTGATGCAGTGAGGCAGCGGTGTAAGATTAGCTGTTTTTTTTCAAAATTGCTTGAAAGTGATGTCAAGCGGAAATTTTTTAAAAAGTCACAGCTAATATTTTAGAAGAATTCAAGGTTAAGAAAAGTACCAGTCTACCATTGGTCCTAATAGTCATTTTGTCTATGGGAAGCACATATATAGTAATCGTCTTCATACTATTACTACCCAATTTAATTATTTATCAACTTATACAACGCACATACAAAGAGCATGTTCAGATACTCAAAAGAGCTGAAAGTGAGCTACAATTAAAAAAGAGTAAACCTCTAAAAATTTAACGACTCAAAATTGAATTCCCTTTTTAAAAATTGGTAAATGATTTAGGTATTATTAAATCAGGTGGAAAAACAATTGCAAGAATTTAACAATGGCACTAAAGAGCTATATGATCCATTTAAGTGCCATAACAGCAATCAACAAAAAGAAGTAAACCATGGGCTCCAAAGTATTGATCTAAATGATTAAGGTACTAGGTTTTTAAAATCAGATTTAAGAGTTCTACTTAAACCATATTGAAAGCTTAGAATTGCCTATTGAAATGTGACTGATAACTATAAAATTAATCTCAAGTCCTACTATCTTTACCCACAATCTCCTCAATTTACTTTCATTATTTTTTATTTAAGTAAAATGATTTTTTATCTCACAGAATTTTTTTTAAGTTTTATATTAAGAAAAGTTTAAATAATGGTTGTATAACTTGTGGTAGAGTTATTTCCAGAGGTTTGAACTTACTCTTCTTATCAAGTAGAGATTAAGTGGTGATTTAGTATGTTAAAGGAAGACGCTGTCAAGTAAAACTAAGGTTAAAAAGCGTTTAAGCGCTCTTGGATTATGAATAAAAGATTTATTACAATGAATAATGGAACCCTCAAATGGCCTAACAATGCACCTGTGAACAGTTAGATGAAGTATCGCTAGTGTCCCACATCTTTTCACCAACATCATATGAGCGAGGGTCACTTAAGAAATAGTAAGACAAGGAATTAATAAAGTATGTGGAGAAAAAGATGTCTAATATTCATCAGAGTCCCACTCCAAGTCCCAAAGCAGTTAAGAGAATACAACCCTCTCATTCTTGCTGCTGACACTTCTTATACCACTACAAACTTTGATATGGGCTTCCATAGTATCATGCTAAAAACCATCGGCGTGCTGGCTCATTTATCCTTTGCGTTTATATTAGGCTACCTACTACTTTCTGTAACGACACCAGGTATTTGTAACCATTCAACTTTTTGGCCAAAAATAAGGGCTCCCATTCTGACTTGGTCAATAACATACTATGATTATAAAAAGTATAGGGGACAATCAGATAAAAAATTTTGATAAAATTATTTTTAGTTAGCCCTGGTGGGTTAGAGCTTTTTCTGTGTATGTAAAATAATAGTTATTAAAGAATTTACTCTCAGGGTGGCAAATGAGGTGATTTGGAAAGCTAATTGATATTTAGGGTAGCATATTTTTTGGTAACCAATAAACGACAAGTATAAAAACACTCTACTGCCACTCCTTTTTATTCTTATTTGGATAAATTTATGCTAAAAAAGTCACATATGGTCCACCTTCTGATTGCTATATTGAAATAAATTTACGCCTACATCCATGTCTTTGGCATCTGTAAAGGAATGAAAAGGCCTTTTGAATAGAGGGTGGATGGGCATTTTTTATAGTCAATGCCATCCAAGGAAGGTTAAAGGCTTGATCCTTCTCAGGGTGAAATTTATAAAAACTTTTTTAGTATATGTAGAAAGAGTTCTTCTAGGTTAGTAATTTATGGGATAAATTGGAGGTATTGTCCAACTAATATGAAGAACACTTGTACATTTCACAGACTACAATGAGATACAATTTCTCTACTGCAATGACCTTATTATGTAGAATTTGGATTCTTGTGCAAGTACTGGAGAGCAGCCCCTATGCTTGGATAGGAAGAGATTCTCTCATAGAACCAATAAGGGGCCTAATAAGGCTGCTGCACCCCTAACCAACAAAAACGAGTTATCTTATGTAGCAGATGAACGGTAGATCACAGCCTACCCCCCTTAAGTTTCTCCTCTTCTGGTCCTCCTTCTGCCAAGGGATTGTTAAAAAAAATTAGTGCTGTGCAAGGATGTGGTGCAAGCTAGAGGCCATCGCCAGACTGGAGGTTATTTTCCCCCAACTCCATATTTATTAAATATGGTGTTAAAGACCCTCTAAGTTGTTTATTCCAAATTAAATGTAAACAAACCATTTGATTAATTTGAGCTTGGTAAACACCTCCAAGCCTTTAAACTCGCCTAAGATGCGTTGAATAAGTTCCTAATAGGTTCATGTGCTTCAATAACATGTATTTGATTTAGAATTGTGCCTACCTTTCCTGCCCATTAGCGTAGCTCCCCAATTCCATCTAACAGATCATCATTGTCTATAATGATGTGGGCAAACTGTAAAAGAAATTTGTATTAAATTTTTTAGCAATAACTGAGTTAGGTGAAGTAATCCAACTCACCTATCCAAATCAGAATCAGTATTGGAATTACATAGTGTTTTATTCCATTGAAATCTCAATTATTCTAAAATAAGCTGGTTGCAATGCACACACCTCTTATTCCCATATGTAATTTATAAGGAGGATTTTCAACAATATTTTACTAACAGTCCATTCTTTTCATTTTTATATTTTAGATAAAAGTCCCTATATTTCCATTTTTGACTTTAGGTATTTTTTACTATCCCTTGGCAGCAACGATTTCTGATTTTTGTAATAACTGGCTACTATAGCTTTTTTCCACCTCAATATATAAAAATTACTGTGTTTGGATGTATCAACGGTACGTTGGTTGCGATTTTTAGTGGCAACTCAATCAAAATGACAGGCCAGTTTTGTTTTTATAAGTAGTTTCCATGACAAAATGGTTTTAACTTTAATCTTAGCCTTCTTTACCCTTTTTTATATTAGCTGATGTAGTGATTTTATCATAAGAGCAGAACTTGTAATACTTCGCCTAATCTAGTAATTTATTGGTGACCGTTTGTTCATTTGACAAACCTTTTACGCTGTGGTTGAATATTACCTCAAGGCCCAGACAACAGTTTAGCATGATCTAGATTTAGGCTTGAATCTGTGCAATTTATCTACCTCTTATAAGTATTTAAATTTATACAGGTCACAAGTGTTGGCGTGTTATTTCTTCCAGATCTCGTCATTATCTCTTTCAGACCAGCAGCCATGTACTCTGGTGACCAAAATACGTTTGTTGAATCAGATGCCAATGTAAATAGGTGGATATTATTTACTTTTAAGCATTTATCATCATGGTACAACATGCAGAGAGTGATGTTACCATTCCAAAATAAGCTGTTTCTTTTTTAAACTAGCCCAGTTGATATTCCTGTGATTAATTCATCCCGGCTTGTTATGTCCCCTGAAGTTGCAGATAAAAAAAGTTTATGAAAACTTTTTATTGCTATTGATTCTAGATCGGTACCAACAAGGTGTCTAAATGCCCTCTTAGAAATAGGAGCTACTGATAATTTTATATGTTCAAAAAGTAGCCCAAGATCTAAATCTAGGCTTATAATAGGGTTGTCTGTATTAGGTACTTCATTGAGTTTTTGTTCCATTAAGGGCACCCAGTGCTGGCAACTTTGCGGGATAAAACCTGGGTACTGCCCAGCGCACTAGTCTTCATGAATCAAGGCCATAACTGAACACTGGCCGCAGGTGGGGTGGTGTAAGCCGCCCAAAACTGACTTATTCTTTACTGTTTAGTGTAATGGGCAACAAAGGCTACCCAGCCAGCTCAGAGATATGCTTCCCGTGCATTATTACGAGGAATGGTACCAGAATGACCCCCAACTTGGACTTGCTTGAGGAAAGAGGATCACCATAACTTTCTACAGCTATTTTTAGCTATTGCTTGACTATGATCAAGGAGCTCGTTGCTTTAATTCCTTCTGAAGGGAAGCAACTCTGGTTTCTAGCAATCCATAGACAATACATCACCTCCCAAATATTGTCCATAAAACCCTACCCCTTATTGTCCAAAAGCAGACTTGTAGTAAATACGCAATCAGGATCTATGGCCGTGTTAGATGACTAAAGGATAACTTGCACCCTGGTTGTTATTCCTCATACCATAGTAGAACACTTTTCCACACAGCCTCCGCTTCTGGACACTCTATAAAGATATGTTTGCTGTCTCCTCCCCACCACATACCTTGCAGCATACAGAAGGTCATCCTTCTTATGCTTACGCCACTTGGCCAGAGTCGCCCCAGTGACTAAAAATATTCATATGAGGTTGGAAGAGAAAGTTTTGAACTAGTATAGACTAGAATCTCTTAACCCTTCTCCCCATAGGTCCATCAGGCCTTGTCGCTTGCTACAAAAGGTCTGGGCCAAGAATACTGAACAAAGCTTAACATTCTAAAGGTCATATAATTTAGAAGATGTGAACTTTGAGAGGCAGACACCATCACCACCTCCAACCTTCAGCCAGTCCCAAAGGACAAAGAAACCACCTTTTCTGGGGTATCTTAATACTTCTCTTCCTCGTGAGAACACTTGCCAATCCTGTCATCCATGACCTTCTGTACAGGTTTCCCTTAACCTTAATGCAGCCAGATAATAATTAGTTCCCTCCAGCAATAAGGAAGCTCAGTTGATTCCGCAACCTCTTATGCCTTCCTTACCAGCACCTTAGAGGCACTGGCAACTTTACTAACTGCTTCCACACTAAACACCCTCTGGCCATTTTCATCAAGGATGTCCCCTTGTGAACTGCCCCAATAAAGTGCTTGAAGGCCATGCGCAGATGAGGATCCATCTCTAGTCCTCATGCTCCTCACCAGAGGGTAATTGCTGGATCTTTTTTAATAGGCTACTCTCCAATATCTAATCTCCCATTGCTGCCCGCCCAATCTCTAAACTAATTCTTTCAGTAGTCTTGTAGGTTACCCAAACGCATTATGGTTCCTTTATTTATGCCTTAGTTACGCCAAAGTCCTTGCTGTTTCCATCCTTGCAAGCCTTATCTAGGTAGTCCACCACTATTGGAAACCAAATCTTGGAATTCCCTCTCTAGCAACCCATGCTAATCACTTTAACTGTAGAACTATTATCATACCCTCAAAATTTATCTGAGCAATGCCACCTTATTCAACTTCTGATAAAGCTTTATAACCTATCTTTGATGCTCTCCCTACCAGATGACTGGATAATAGAACTCTTTATTCTTCTTAAAGAACATGTCAGTGGTGGAACAAATATGGCAATGTACCATAGTCTGGAAAGCAAATTTGCTCATGACAATGGCTCTTCCCCGATAAAATATTAAGCCATTGCAATTTCCAATCCTCTTTCTTAAAGTCGCTTTAAAGTTTGATCCTTATTTCATGTGGCAACGCCTACCAAGGGATGGGACACACGAGGTACTGAAACTGCTCCCCTGTGTCCATCTATAGTGTTGAGCTCTTTAGTGCATCATCTAACGTCGCTGTTCACCAATGGGCCAAACATGAGGTTTTGACAGTTTGACCCTAGCTTTTCTTATGTTCTAAACATCTTCAGAATGTTCACCACTTTCTTCTCCTCCTCCCCTGACAAAACAATACAAGTACCATCTTCAAAGATTGAGTGAGGATACTCCTCCACATTGATGGTTAGTTTCTTCCGGTCTGACTTACTGTGAGTCACTGAAAATTCTCTATTGAAAGAAAAAACAACAAGGGAGATAGAGGGTCTCCACGAAGCATGCTCCTACCCACCAAAAAAGGGTGGAAGAGGATCACATTGATATTTACACCCAATGAGGCTTCCCCTTAAATCTCTTTAAGAAGTCTCAACAAGCGCCCTTTGTTTCCAACTTTACACAATACTTTCCATAGAAACTCATGATTCACCTGATCATACGCCTTTAATGATAAAGAAACAGTAGCCACCCCCTCTGGTCGTACTTTTTACTTGCCCATTCTTTTATTAGGTGCATCAAGATCAGATTATCAGTAACCAAACTTTCTGAGATAAAATTATTTTGTTTATTTCCAACAGCTTCTGTAATTACCTCCTTAAGTTGATTGGGTAGTATCTTTAGCAAGATCTTTTAGTCAGCATTTAGTAAAGTCAAAAGTTGATGTTCCCCATGAGGTTAAGATTGCCATTTTTATATAATATCACAACCACATCTTTAAGCTCCGGCTCAATGATACCAGAAACTAGGAGTTGAATATAAGGCTCAGTAAACATCCAAACATTTCTTCCCTAAATTAGATTATAGAATTATAGGACCAACCCATCCTCCCCAGAAGCCTTGCTTTTTTCATTGTAAATAGCTTCTGAGACCTCTTAAGTGCAGATCTTTGCATATAACAGATTCTGAGTCTTTATTAGCAGTACCACTAGTCCACTTGTAAGCACTTTTTAGCTTAAGGTCACTCTCTAAGGGTCCAATGAGGTCCATATAGTAAGATGTGGCCACACTGGCCATGCGAGCTGCATCCATCACCTCAGCTCTCTCTTTACAAAGTGAAAAATCCTTGCTGCGGGTCTGAAAGCCTACTGCCTTGCAGAATAGCGCAACATTGGCATTAGAATCCTCATCCCACTTAGATTTCCTTTGTTTGATGTGATACACCATAAAGTCTTCCATTAGTTACTCATACATTTCAGCCTTGGCCGTTTAGGCATATGTCTCCAAGACCACAGCCTTCTTGCAGGTATTTAAAAGTTTCTCTCTAAGGTTTTATACCTCAACGTTTGACCCCTATCTGCCTCCCAAAGATTTCAAACGCCAACTAGAGATCTGCCTTCATTTGCAACCATTTTACTAGTTCATCTGTCTTCCCTATAATCTGTTTTATCCACCATCTCATCTTCTTCCTCGTGATTATCTTTGGTAGTTGCCACTTTTTGGGAGTTCACGGTTAAGTCTCAAGACCCCTTTCCCCACAAAATGCAACCTAAAAGTCACTAATCTGCAGTTCCAGAGGCAATTGACCTACAGCACCTGGATTATGATTCTGAAGGAGCAACTTGCAGCAACTTAGGAGAGGCTGGGGCACAGACACAAGATCAACGTTGGAAAAATGGTCCCTTTGAACGTGAGTCCACCCAGTCTCACTTTCCTCACCATGGCCTGTCTTCCACACATCTAGTAGGCCAAAGTTGATCATTAAATTAGAAAATTTGTGGGCTCCAGGATCAGAAATTCAGTTACCTGAGGCTCCAACACTGTCATCTGTAAACCATACACAGTTCATGTCCCCCAGCACTACTGAAATCACAATGTCTTACGGATGGATTTTCAGACCAACCTTCTGGAAGAAGGCCTTTCTTTCGGTCCCAGAATTGGGCGCATATAACCCAATAAATTAAATTGGTTTATATCCAAACACTGACATTATTGCCACTACCCTTCTAGTAATCAATACTCTTTTGTCCGTCACCTTGACCTTGTCTGCCCATCAAACCCAAAATAACCCTTTGGTTTCTCCCCCTCTCTCTTTCACTCCCCTAATGGTAAGTCCATGTTTTGTTGATTCATCAATTGAATAAAAATGATTGTTTCAGAGGGAAGTAATACCAGTCTTATTCACCCCCAGGTTTGGACTTAGTCTCAATTATGAAGCCAGTGTAAATCCCTTATTGTTGAAATCTGAGCTTCACTTGATGCATTGTCTGAGTAAATTCAGACCCCACAATTTAGTAAATTCAAACAATTGCCATAAGTTAGAGACCAAAGGAGACTTTGGAATTCAGATCCGTGGGTCCCCATCCTCTTCTGCCTTATCTGGTTTAGCGGAACCACGTTTTCAATCCCCTTACTAGCACTATAATAAGTGGGATTGGTATCTGCTCAGTCAAAGCATCCACCAGAGACTTACCATTGCAAGGGTTTTCAACTGAACCCTCCCCTTTGGTTGGAGGCATAGGGTCAGAAGGCTCTGCACCACTATTTCTAGAGGACATCTCCTCCCTTACCTCCACCTCTTCCCCTATATCCCTAGTGTGAACCATCCCATAACACTAACGGTGGTAGCTCACCTCTTAGATTATTTAGTGATGGGGGGAACAATATTCGTTTGAGATTGACCTGTTCCAGAATGTCCTTCATATATTGGGACAACGCGCAACTAAGCTTAATTTGGAGTCTAATAGCTTCCCACACCTACTTTCCAGTTTCTCTTAGACTCCCTACTAACCTTCTTGGCACGTTTCAGCTCCTCAGTCACCAGCTCCTTATTGGTTTTGCCTGCCTCAGCCACTTCCTTTGCTTTGGTCAACAACTCAGACAGCTTTTCCAACTCCTTTTTGGCAATCGACTGCTCCTTCTTTGTGGTTGCCACTGGTGAATTACACTCTCTAGGCCCTTTTTTCTTGGCCGCTGCCTCGGAAAATTTAGTCTGAGGCTATTTGCTCTGACGTGCTTTTCCAGCCACACAAGAAGCAACTGTACAGAAGTACCACGGGGACACTCCATGTCCCATAGTAAAAAAACAAGTTAAGACATATATGTCTTTTAAAGTTGAACCTTTAAAACCCAGTCCCCAAATCACATGGTGAACTTTTTAAGCTACAATACTTCTGCTTCATGTTCTTTACCAGTTTGTCTCATTAAAGAAGATATACTGTCAAAGCTTTCCAGATGAAACATCATTGCCCATCTATTGAAGAAAGGTAGTACATCCTGCAGTATGAACCTTCAATTTTGGTGCCAATGTCAAGAAATATTGGTCTGATCATTCTTGGTTCTCAAACTGCCAGCCAAAACTTATTTTTTTGAGACATAAATTGGAAAGACTTAAGTTTTAAACAGAAGCCAAACGCGAAATATGGATGGGGCAAACCCAAACACCTCAATCATGCAGCCCATGAGCATCTCCTTAGACCATTAAGTTTTCACCTCCTTGGCGTGAACCCTTTTTGAAGCTATCCACCATGCCAACTGTCAACTCTTTTGAGGAAACAGGGTTTCCCACTTCTTAAAAGCTTCGTTCCAGCCCCAAAATCATTAGCAGCAACTTCTGACCAGAAGCTAAATCTTTTTAGTCAAAAAAGCTACACCCACATTTTATTTGACAAAGAGTTAGTCTCTTTGAACTGTTTTGTAATGGAGTTGGACTCTCCGGCCCCTTTTTTGCAGGAGGCGTTGCTGCCCATTTTGGTCAATCCATCATTTTGTATGTGAGTGGTATTGCCTTTTTCTGCACCAGTGTAGGTTCAAATAATCAACTGGCCGGCATCCAGGTTTCAAGCCACCTTAGAAATTTGCAGTGATTTTTATAGGCAGGCGTACAAGTACATCCATTCAGAATTACCCAACTCTTGTCTCTAGGACCTGATTTTGCAGCACCCTACCTCATAGGAGAGCAAAGTGGCAGACAATATTCCTGAGTCTTACCCCCTACATGGCTGTATTCCCCACTCACTAAGGTAAGTGGAAGCACCCGCAAGAACATGTCAGTTCACAGTCATTAGCTTTCATACCACGCCTCTTTTTCAGAACACTACTGGACCTTCAGTGGTGCCTTTCTTGGTTCTTGTGTTCGCTACTCACTCATGTTTTCACACATTTACCTTTGTCATGCCACGTGATGGCCCCATCTTTCTCTAACTAGTTCCATGGCATGTGCTTCTTCAGTTCTTATGACTTGATACAAAGATGAGATTTCCTATCCCATTTTTCTGTGCATAAGTTTTGCTTTTGCTTTTAACTCAACATCAATTTTGAGCTATCTTAAATATTAAATAGTAATAAATTCTTTGAAGTACTGACACATTGTACAACTATAATTCCCTTGTCTTTACTGCATGCTTATCCAGTATGGGGCAGCAGCAAATCCCTCTAAGCATTTTCCGCCCAATGGTTAAAGCACTTGGAATGATAATCCAGTACCCCAACTCCTCAGTTGATACATTCCTCCCAAGGTATTGGGGTTTTAAAATGACCTCATCACCTAGCATAATATATTATAATTTACATGTCTGTTTTATCATCTGGATGATGCTTTATATTATAAAAAACCATTATAGATGTGGGAGTTATCATTATTTTGGTAACCATTGTTATGTGTTAATTCCTCAATTTATTAAAAACTATTTTGATGGATTTGATTTTGTTGGATTATGAATGTTCTGTTAGAATAATCCCTGTCATGGTTAGAAAATGACAACATCCTTGGGACCAACGTTAGAGATAAAGATTATTGCATGGAGGCCAATAAGTTGAATTTAGCAGGCCTCCCTGACCTCAAGCACACCATAGACCAACGCTGGGTGAAGGCAAAAGATGCCCAAGTTGGTTCTATGGAAGCAAGCGAAGTTTGGCCCTGTATGAGAGTAGGGGCGTTATAACGAACTAGATTTATTATGACAGAAAATGGTTCACTTCAGTTTTTGGGTGAACGGGGTTTAAAAACCCATTTGGTTTTCACATTATCCAGCTTGGGTCAGCCGTTTTTACAATCAATCACCCAAGTTCAGTTGAATACCAATATAGCATTTTGTCCATTGGAAGCGTGTGCCTATTGGCACACCTTGGATTAAACCCACTTCCATCGTTTGATTGCTTGCCCAAATTTCCTTAAATTTTCCCTGTCAAAACCAACCTCCTCTGTTAGTCAACTTCTCTCCCTTAAATAAAAAGCTGTTTTAGCACACTGTGTTAATTGTGTTAACTTTGATAATCCTGTGCACAGATCTCTTTGAGGAGATCTCACGCAATGTTAACCAATTTGTACACCAGCAAGTCTATCCGCCAGTGCACCGTTGGGCCGCCCAGGTTCCCTCCAACCTAAAAGGCCTAAACTTTACCCCTCTATGAACCTCAACGCTCCTTTTGGGTTAGATATTTTAAGAATGAACCTTTCCTTCCTAAGTTACTTGAGCTCAAACACCCTCCACAGGGCTTTAGTAAACTTTTATTCTAGCGACTAGTTTCCTGTTGTTGGCCCTGTGCACCGTGCACCTCCATGCTGGAAACAGGAGAGTTCTAGACACTCTCTATACATAGTCACCAAATGCTTTTTTATGTGCACGAACCATTTCTGTGTGGGACTTTAACAAAGTTAAAATGGTGTATGCCAGCTGTGGGCTTCAGCTGTGGTCAGCTGCATCACTGTTCCCTCCTTTTTCCAGAAGTTTGACCCTCTCAGCATTATTTTTGCTGCCTTCAACTGAAAAGTACACACCCTTCGTGCTCATACCTGGTGGATATGGACGCTTTGTGGTCTAAAAGTTTTGATTTTCCAACTTTCCGCTGAAATTTACAAAAACAATATAAACAAAAGGGTCTTACTTTGGCAGCACGTTCAGATGGTGCTTGCAGAATCTACGCAGATGGGTCTGGGGGTGATGGCCTTGTATAACGTCGGGCAATCCGTTGTGGTTATGGAAATAGGGTCATTTACGTCTAAAAATGCGTTTTATAACGAAAACACCATATACACACCTGAACCATATTTTCTCTATCATGGCTCAGATATGGCTCCTACTCCTTTGTACCAAATCATCCCAGAAATTACCGTTTTACCTTTTCCATGATTTGCAGCACTCAGGAAGTTGAAAAGGAGCTGCGTTCACAATACAACAATGTTTATGCCCCTGCTGAAGATATGGTGGGATATGTGGCCTCAGTAGTAAGAGTGGCCAAATATCCCTAACCATTATTTGATTCTAAAACATACCAGGGAGACATGTTAATGCCAGATGAAGAGTTTGGATGTGATGTACTGGTGTTTTCTGCTTAAAATAAGGTCCATTTGGGGTATTCTACACTGACTGCTACCATTTCATCCCCTTTAGGGAAATTCAGCACCATTATTCTGGTGGATACTGGAGCCTCTGAAAACTTTATAGACCAAAGTCTAGCTGAATATCTTGATCTGAGTTACTTGCAAGGTGGTATGGTTAGGGGAGGGGCGTTTCAAGGTATTATCACTCTGAAGGTCATTGGGACAGTGGACTACAAGGTTGGTGAATATCACTTGTCCAATCAAACCAAGCTACCAAAAATCTCTTGTACCCTATCATTTTGGGTGTGGAGAGGTGGCGGAAGTTTGACGTCAGAACCAACTTGAAAGAGAATAACCTATCCCTCACATTAAAGAATGGTCGCACATTAGTTGTCCCTTTGTCTGAGGCTTAACGTTCAGAGAGAATTGCCCCACTGGTCCCACCTTCATATTTTTAGCCTTGCCCCTATGCTGAAGTCCACCGAGGAGGTTCCTCTACCTTCTTGTTTGGAGGGTTTGGAATCTTTCTTTGATAGTGCATCTGCTAATGCACTACCTGTTCACTATGAGTTCAATTATGAGTTCAAGCTCACCGTAGATCTGGTGCATATATCTTACCCCATTTGCCCATTGACTGTGTGGGAGGAAAAGGCGTTGGATGTGTGGGTGAAGGAGCAGTTAGCCAAAGGCGCGAATTTTCAGCGTACCTCCCCTATATGCTCCCCACTTCTCTTTGTTGAGAAGGCTGGTGGTACTCTACGCCCATGCGTAGACTATGTGAACTTCAACAACGTCACTGTACCAGATCTACATACCATACCTGTATTTTCAGATTGCGCGCTATGTGGAGAAGGCTAAGGTCTTTTCCAATCTGGATTTCCTCAATGCGTTCAATCAGATTTGGATTAAAAAGGGACAAAAGTGGTTAACCGCATTCTGTACCAGAAAAGGGATTTTCCAGTTTTGTGTCATGCCTTTTGGGCTTAGGAATGCCCCTTCTATCTTTCAACGCCGCATTGATACAGCGTTGGGGGACTTGATATGGGTATGCGCGGTTGCCTACATGGACGATATCCTGGTGTTTACCTTATCATGAGTCCCATGTGGTACACCTTCGGCAAGTGATGGAGAGGTTGAGGGCAGCCCGCCTCACGCTAAAGATCAGCAAGTGTGAATTCTTCAAGTCCCATATCATATTTCTGGGCAACGTCATATTTGAACAAGGTCACATGATAACTCCAGATAAGGAGAAGGCTTTTCGTGAGTGTCCCACCCCCACTTCAGTAAAGGAATTGAGGAGCTTTTTGGGGACGTGTACGTTCCTCAAGAAGTTCATGCCCAATCTTTCTGTGGTGACAGTACCCTTATATAAGGCTAGCAGTGCAAAAGTGCTTCATTGGTCCCCCGTTTTAGAGGATGCTTTCCAAGCAGTGAAGTGCACCCTGTTATCCACGTCTGTCCTTCTCCATGTCGACCCTTCTAAAGAGTTCATTGTGTCTACTGATGCCTCTAACTTCGCCATAGCTGTTGCCTTGTTACAAGTAGGCGAAGATGGGATAGAGCATCCGGTGGGATATTTTTCTAGAAAAATGTCTTTGCATAAGTTGAATTACGCCGTTTATGACAAAGAGTTACTAGCAGTGGTGGAGGAGCTGACTTATTGGCGTCACTAATTGTATAACTCCTCCCAACCTTTCCATGTACATACAGATCATCGTGCCTTGCTGTACTATTGTGCCCCTCATGTCCTAACCCCATGGCAGACCCATTGGCATGAGACCCTTGCCCAATTTTCATTTTCTTACGAGTTCACTAAGGGCAAGGAGAATGGTTTGGCGGATTCTTTAAGCCGCAACCCTGATTTTCTCCTGATCCAAAAGAGTTAGAGGTACATAAAACCAAGTTGATGATTCCAAGAGGTAAGATTTTATCTCAACTTCGAGCTTCCTCAGCTAACATGCCAGCGCTTGAACCACTGGAAAATGCGGAGTAATATTATTTTCAGGAAGGTAGTCCTTTCTCAGCTGCTAGCAGCTGAATAAACTATGTTACTTACTAAGAGCGCTTTAGATCAAGAGGACTTATCCAGGGGTTAACACGTAAAGAATGAGATGGTGTGGTTTCAGATGCGCTTAGGGTTCCTTCTGGACCACTGCACCTGGAAATCATCTGGGACCATCATGATGGACTCACCATTGGTCATCCTGGGAAAGCAAAGACCTTAGAGTTCATTTGACGCACCTACAATATGAAGGGCTTTCCTGCTCAGGTGGGACGGTATTGTGATAGTGCTTGATCTGCAATTATATGAAACCAAATTGACAACCTTTAGTGGGGTCGTTTGTCCCAGTCCAGAAGGCTGAAAGCCCTGGACTTCCCTATCAGTGGACTTCATTGTGGAATTACCTGTCTATGATGGTTATGATTCCGTTATGGTGGTGGCGGACCGTTTTACGAAGTTCTCACACTTAATTCCTTGCAGAACTACAATAACCGCGGCTGAGATGGCTAGGCTCTTCATCACTCATGTGTTTGCGCTTCATGGGGTTCCCCAAGAAATTATCAGTATTTGAAGACCCCAATTTACCTCCTTCTTTTGGGAAGAGTTGTGTAAGACTCTTCAGATTTGTCTCTGCCATTCGACTGCCTATAACCCCCAATCAGATGGGCAGACTGATCAAAGTGAACCTTTGCTTGGAACTGTTTCTGCAGTGACACACCGCCGTGGATCATTCAGATTGGGTTTCTCACCTTCCTATGGCCCAATTTAGCTACAACAACCCTTTGAATTCTTCGATCAGTTGTTCCTCTTTTTCGCCAACCATGGGCTTAACCCGCCTTTAACATGGAGCCCAGCTGTGGATCTAAGGTTGAAGCGGTTGTGGACTTTGCTAAGACTGTCAAGAAGGTATACCAGGCGGTTTCCACGAGTTTGGAGGTAGCAATGAAAGTTTATAAGGAGAACGCTGATGGTAAGCCAAGTGGGTCCAGCCTACAAGGAAAGGGATATCGTGATGCTTGATGCTTGTAACATCCCTATCAAGCAGCCATGCAAATACTGGGCACAAAGAAGATTGGCTCTTATCACATTGTTAGAAAGTTGGGCCATGCCTCATACCAGTTGGATCTTTCCTCTTCGTATCAGATCTTCTCTATCTTTCATGAGAGAAAATTGACGTTGTTTGAAGGACCCCCACCTGAGACTCCCAAGGCGTATCTCATAGATGGGGTGCCAGAGTGAGAAGTGGATGAAAAATAGACTCCCACCGTGTTAAAAGAAGGCTTGAGTACCTGGCATCCTGGAAGGGTTTTGACGCTGTAGAGAACAGTTGGATATTAGCATGAGACTCTGTGCATGCTCAAGATCTGATTGAAGCTTTTCATAGGTGTTTCCCCCAGGCCGTTGGATCTCAACCAAAGCAAAACGTTGCCACAATGAAGTTGGCCCCAGCCCACAAGAACTTTTCCCTTAGCGCAAGCCCCTGGAGGGGGTGAGCCCTGTCAGGAGGAGAGGGTAATGTCATGGTTAGAAAATGACATCATCCCTGGGACCAACGTTAGAGATAAAGAGGCTTTCAGGGAGGCCAAGAAGGTGAAGTTAGCAGGCCTTTCTTACCTCAAGCACACCATAGACCAACGTCGGGTGAAGGCAAAATATGCTCAAGTTGGTCCCATGGAAACAAGCGAAGTTCAACCCTGTATGAGAGTAGGGGCGTTAAAATGAACCAGATTCATTATGACAGAAAACAATTTGCTTCACTTTTTGGGTGTACAGGGTTTTGAAACCCATTTGGTTACTTCACTTTCCAGCTTGGGTTGGCCATTTTTACAATTAATCAACCAAGTTTGGTCAATTACCAATATAGCGTCCTGCCTAATGGAAGCATGCGCCTATTTGTGCGCGTTGGCTTGGGCCTGCTTCCCTTGATTGATTGTTTGCCCAAATTTTCTTCAAATTTTCACTGCCTAGACCAACTTTCTCTGTTGGTCAACTTTTCTCCCTTAAATAAAATCCCTCTTTTAACACACCATTTCAATTGTGTTATCTTAGATAATCCTGTGCACGGATCTCTGTGAGGAGATCTTTGCAAAATTAACTATTTAATTTGTACAACAGTAAGTCTATCCGCCAGTGCACTGTTGGGCCACCCAGGTTCCCTCCAACCTAGAACGCCTAAAACTTACCCCTCTGTAAACCTTTTTTATTTAACCGAGGCAAGCTGACCAGGGGACAGGCATTACTGAAAGAAAGAAATGACATGAAGCCTGAACAGGGTCAACTCCATCAAAGAAAGCTTTTTTCCACCTCCAGATTGGGACTCAAATTTTTCTGGTTATTACATGGGTAAGGTTTCTCGTGTTATTAGACCTACTAACTGCCAATAGCTTCCTTTGGCTGGCACCCTGATCAATGTGCAAAGGGCGGGAATTGAACCCGCAACATTCAGACTGGTAGCCATATGCCCTTACTGACTCACCTTCCACCCCCTTACCCCTCTATAAACCTTGACGCTCCTTTTTGAGTTAATTATCTTAGGGTGAACCCTTTCCTTCCTAATTTACTTGAGCTTAAACACCCTCCACAGGGCTTTAGTAACTTTTGTACTATTGACTAGTTTCCTGGCGTTGGCCCTGTGCACCGTGCACTTCCACACTGGAAATGTGAGAGTTATAGGCACTCTCCTTAAAATCCCTGACAATGTTTGTAAGTGTGTGTATTATTAAATTTAATTATAAATTAATATCCTTGTTTGATTTAATCAAGGTTGATTCTGGTCTATAGGGATCTATTGTCAGTTGATGAAGCATAGACAACGCTTGTATCAGCGTTAACTTTCAATTTAACCTAAAGCAACGCGGCCTGCAATTAATGGGCATATGGTCACATTAACTAATCAGGTTGATAGCTTAATAATGTTGAGCCGTTGGAGTTGGATATAGGCGTTAAGACAAGTTATTTCTGAACCCAGCCCATGATGGATCCTAAATTAGTCAGTGGTGAAATTTAACTAGATGGATGAAGTAACCATCATTATAGAAAGTTCCTAAGGGCTAAAACTGTCAGCAATGGATGACATTCCCATTGAAGCATAAACAGAAGAGTTGGGCTCTAAATCCCTGTAAAAATCCCTTGTTTGTTTTAATTAAGAACAACAGTACAGAATATTTTGAAAAACATTTGGATAGATAAAGAAATTATATTGTGTCCTTGATATTAGAGTGGAAGAGATAGTTTTCTTTTATCTAATTGTCTTGTGCCAACACTTGGGATTAGAGCAGAAGGGATAGTTTATCCTTTCCCAAGTTGTTCTCTGTTGCTCCTGTGGAAAAATAAAAAGAACATTTCCTTTGTCCAGAAGTGCTTTCCAGCTTCCAGAAGTAGGAACGCCAGCACCTATCTAACAGGGAAGAATCTACTCATAATGGTTGTGAAGGACTCAACTAGGGTAATCGTCTTCATACAATTATTAACGTATTCATGTTATCATAATCATCAACATTTAACGCACTCCTAAACCTGCACAGCAAACCTAGAAAAGTTTACATTTGGTGCTCACTACAGGTTTAGTTGAGTTTTCAGGCCAAATATTGCGCTATTAGCTACCAGTAATATGTCATGCAAAAACAAACTCTGGAAGTTGTGGATAAAACTAGAAACATTAAACAATTATACACTTAATTTGGCATCACAATCTGATCTGACTACTAACGATGAACAAGTGACCAAAACCAAGAGAAAAAATAACACACAAAGGTCAACATTGATCTTTATTGAAATGTAACCTTTTAGAAGCGGAGGTAAATTGAGTTAATTAAGGATATATGTTTCAAAGGGCTGCTTGGGAATAAGATAAGAATGATTCCGTTGGGTTAATGATGATTGAATCAAATTATAAAGCAGTTACATGACCTTGAAAATCATAAGTATGGTTGTGCCCAGTAGAAGCAGATGGAGTAAACAACAATATAGATAGATAATGTTCCGCTGGGAAAGTACAGCCTCAGAGAAATATGCCTGGAGCTTTTGCTGAAAATTAAGAGATGACCCCTGAGAAAACCCCTATTGTTGGTATTGTCTACCAGGCATGTACCTTCTGCCACAGTACACTGAAGAATTTCAGAATACACTGGAATAACCTATCTTCCACTAGGTGTTATACGTCATTTTTCTGCCTATCTGGAATAACAATGTTTGTAAATGAGACCATCAGATCAAAGTAACCGTTATACATACTAAGACATAGATTTCAACATCTGGTGTTGCCACATATCATCAGGAATAATTGGACATACAAAGAAGCCAAATAGGTGATCATGATTGATCTCAGCAGTCCTGAGCAGATGTCTAGCCATAAACAGGAGTTCATGGAAATCTAATTCAGGAAGGACAAAACATTAGCCACTTTATTAACTAATTTTTCAGTAAGTGCAGATCCTGACGATCACAAAAATATCAACAGACTCTATAATATTGTATTGCAGTTCAGATGACTCTGTGGCCCTTCAGAGACCTACACTGAGCCATGGTTTCTGCATTGGCAACTCAGATTTCCACTTTGCAGATGGTGGCGTACCTCAAGATGTTAGGATAAACGTTTGAAGCACCTTACTGAACTTTTAAATCCATTCACACTATAAACAATCAGGATATTATGAAGTTCGCTGATCCAGAATAAGGAATTAAAAATGAATAGTGATGGGAAACAAACCACAAGGACCAAAATGGGCAGATAAATCACAAAACCGCTGCCCCACAGTTATGGAAACACTAAACATTTCGCTGCTCGATGTTGGAGAAAGATGCCTAAGAAACAAGTAAATGTGGTATATGCTAAAGAGAAGAAAGAATTTTATGATTTTGGGGAATAAAATCAGCAGTCTAGATAAGAAAACTTTAGCACTTCAATTACTCCTGTTCTCCCTGAAATTTTTTAAAATTTTATTGATATTTCTGATTATTTGTAGATGGAGATACACCTGATCCACTAATAACATGTTTCTAATCTAAAAATGACTGCAGTCATTTAAAAGACAAAGAAAATCATCCCAAAGATTGTGAAGAAGGTCACTTGGCCTTTTCCCATCAGCTAGTGTAAAATATCAGAACTTTTCAAAACTCCAAAAAATTACTTAAGACAAAGCTTGACAAGTTCAAACGTTTCTATTCTCATTAGCGTTATTAATAAATCCTTTCCTGATCTATCTGTTTAATAAATTCATACTCTAAATTGGTGACTGATGCCATGATTTACTCATAAAAACCATATTACAATTATATGAGTGTATTTATGCATATATATTAGTCATTTGAGTAAAAGTATGAGCGATAATTGTCAGTGGAGCTTCTAACATTATTGTTTTAACTAGGTCAGTGAAGCTAATGAGGATCTTTATATATGTAACACCAAAGGGATATGGAACTGCTGGACCAAATACAATAGCATCCTATAAGGCATACAGTAAACTGCCTCTTTGGTTCAGATCACTGATGGTATCTGCTCCTGCTATAGTGTTGACGAATCAAAATTACAACATCCTCATTGGAACAGAATTTTTGAGAAAGTATGGTGTCAAATGTAATTCTGAAGAGAATACCCTAATGATTTTGGGCAAACGTTGCATTTGTTATATCAGCGTTACGGAGAAACTCTGCTGACAGAGAATAATAATTTCTTAAATTCAATTTAAAATGATGACATAATTCCTATCTAGTATAAATTAAGTGAAAAGAAAAATCCAGGAAATATTGATGCAGATTTTCAAGAACTGTGGAATATTATTGGGAGGAAAAACAATGGCAATTATTCCACTGGGAAAGCAATTAGTATCAACACAAGTTAACGCTAGAAAATCTAGACCAATTATATGCCGAGATTGTTGCCCCATGGAAGAAATCAATACTGGGGCCTTAGTAGCTCCAAGGATTATAATACCAGGCCATGGATAAATTTTTAAGTTCTACTGGACAATATGAGGAATAAACTGATGAGATAGTTAAGAACCAAGCTATTGCAATCACTCACTTAATCCAACTGCCAAAAATAATAAAATTCCACAAATTTTGGATGTTGGTAGAAAAGGGGGCTACTGGAGGATGATGCTGGAATATATGTACTAGTAGATCAAGATTAGATTGCTGAACTTTCAGAATATTAGCAGGAGGAAGTGCTTTAGCTAATAAAAATATTGAGTGATATTTGCCCAAGACAAATAGAACCTAAGATGCGCTAAAAATGTGATCCTTAAGGTTGATACTGGGGAAACCACTAATATGAATGTGAGGAATCTGACATTATAAAGCAGCGGAGACAGTAATTACTGAAGAAATTAGTAAATTGATTGAGCATGGGCTCCTTGTGCTTTTATTAAGTCCATGGGATATTCCAATTCTTAATGTCATGATTAAGGAAAAGAAATTAAGTGGTGATCAAATACTGATAGTTAAACAAAATCACTAATGATTCAAATCCACTGCTGAGGATAGTTGATGTGCTCAAATTGTCTAGGGGAAAGCTATTTCTTTTTGGGCACGAACCAAATCTTGGGGTATTGGTAGTATAGACTTTTCATAAGAAGACCATGAGAAATGTGCAATTTACACCGCATAAAAGTTATACAGCTGACTAGAATGCCTTAGGGACTATGTAACATGCTGCTACCTTCCATTGGGTGATGGATTTCATCTTAAACAAATTAGAGTTGACCTGCACTATAGTATGCCTGGATGACATCAAAGTTTTTAGTTGAACGTTTACAGACCACCTTAAGCATTTGGAGTAAGCGTCAAGCGCCTGGTGGCAGAAAACTTGAGATCAAGACAAGAAAATGCCATTTGTTTACAAAAGAGAATGACTACTTGAGGTTTTTGATAAATTCAAGCGGATTAGAACCAAAAACTGCAGAAATAATGGTCATTTAACGGATGTTGGTTGAAAAATTTGTTTAGGATGTACAAGTCTTTCTTGGGATAGTTGGCTACTATTGCTAATTTATCAAATATATTGCCAAAATTTCCAAATCATTATTCCGTTTATTAAAGGATCCAAAAAGGATTTTATGAATTTTAGAGGCTCAAAAATCGTTATTAGCTCTATAGATAACTGATACCCAGCTCCATCCTTAGATACTAAGATTTTAATAGAGCGTTTATAATCCAAAGGATGCTTCATTAACAGTAATCATATCAATATAAGTCAAATAGACGATGATGAGGATGAGCATCCCATGGCGTATGTGAGTCATAAATTGCTTCCAGTGTAATAAAACTACGCCATGATGGATTTTGAATGCCTCACGTCAATATTTGCCTAGAACAATTTTGAGTGTATATCTATGAAACATACTTTAAGGTCTTGAATGACCACTTGTCCCTAAGTTGGTTGCATAATCTTAAAGAACCAGAGGGGCAACTGAATCAACGGGCTTTAATTGTAAGCATACATTCTTAAAATTGTAAAGAGAGTGGGAGCAGCCCATCAGAACGTTTATGGATTATCAAGATTACCAGTCATTTAAGTCCTATATTCAGAAAGTGGATTAATATATTTCAACAAAAAGTTAACAGAAATACTGGGATGAAATCCAGGAGATACTGAATACTCTGAGTAATAGAAAATACAGAAATAAAGTACGGACATCTTCAAAACTAGTTGAAAGAAAGATTCTTTTTACTAAATCATAACAAAGCTCAGTGATTATACAAGCCGCACACAAAGCTATAAGACACGGTGTCCTATTTAATATGATGGAACACCTACGCCAGTATATTACTTGAAATCAATCAATTATAATTTAGCGGATTATCTACCCTATTACGTGGAGTGTCAACTCCTTAAGCCTCACTAGAATTTAACAGGATATTGGCTATTGCGCCCTGGGTTTTCATGGCACATGGTGCTAATAGATGTGATGGTGTCAATGATTGTTAGTATTAGGGTAGTTATGTACATAATTGTTGCAATAGACCATCTGAATAGATGGGTCAAACACAAATCTTTAAATCATTTAGACGAAACAAGCACTGAGAGACTCATTCTGGACCAAGTATTGTAACAGCATGTCTTCCTGCAAGTGATACTCAGTGACAACAGAACTAATTTACCTCCTATGTGATTCCAAAGCTTAACAAACTAATGAGAATCAGAGAGTTATATCCAATCCATACTGTTCAGAAACAAATGGAATGGTGGAAAGAGTCAATGGAACCTTATTTGTGATGCTGAGAAAGTGGGTAAGGGGGAAGCCCTCTACTGGTGATCCTTTCTGAGTTCAGTCACATCTTTATAAGGAATATTGGTCATCATACGGTGACTGGGAAAATGATATTTGTTTTTATAAAGATGAAGAGCTTCACTACCACGAATTTTGTGTTTGGTTGTAGAACCAGCTTTATAGATGAGTCCAGAGCAATACTTAACCCAAATGGCAGATATCATGATTTATTGCAACCAAAAGCAATTAATACAGCGTTGAAAAAAAGAAATAGATTAAAAAACAGGAAACAAAAGTTACCCAGTGCTCAAGGTATAACATGTGAGTGATAAGGTAGCCTATTGTAATACCCATGAGTTTGGAAGGAAAAACCAGTTGGACGTCCTATGATTAGGTCTGTTTGAAATTACCTCCAAGCTGGTGATGGATGCCTATATATAAAGAATATCACTGATGGTGTTATAGTAAATTGAGTCCATGGCAATTACTTAAAGTAATGGTTCTAAGAGAAAAGTAAATATATAAATATATAAAAAAATAAAAAATGTAAAAATATATAAAATCTATAAAAGATAAAAAAATAGTTGAAAAAAATACATGTTGGAAAGTCCCTTGAAAACAACAATAAAATCTAATATATATATATACTATACTGTAACTTTTCTTTCTCGTTGCAAACACTTTTGCAACCTATTCAATTCAAGACTAAATCTAGTTTGATAATCTCACAGAGGAGATTAGTCTGCGCCCATGTCTGGGAGCAGTTGGGCAAGCAAGGCAAGAGGAGCAGGTGGAAGGCCCGCGGCCTCTAACGTTTGAAAACGCCCCAGAGAATCTGGCAGAATAGACAAAAATCTCAAAGAACTGGCGGTCACAATTTCCCGGAGATACTCACGTGGCAAGCACAATGCAACCAGTACATCAACCCGCCACACTCCCAGCCACTTTCATTGGTGGAATTCGGAGTCCGTGTGTATTTGGACATCTAAAAAACAGCCTTATGGGAAAAATTTTGTGAAGATGTAAACAAAATTTTCCTGACTGTGGTGTACGTTGCACCTCACTCCATGTCACGCGGTTGGCTGGACCTAGGTTTCGAAAGCAAAATAGCAGCAGACGAGGCTGCAGCAGTGTGCATAGTGGTTGACCTCCCTGAAGGGCAACAGGTCGTCAAAACCAAATGCACCAGATGGACAAAATCAAACCAAATTTTCCTCACGTTTGACTTTTTGCCTACTATGGTAAAATGTGACATTTTGGAGCAACACCTGAAAGATGGTCTCGCTGTATACGGTGAAATACAATCTTTCAAAATGCAATATTTCACGCTGATGCCACACCTGTGCACCGGCAAAGCCATCGCAGTTCTGACCCCAACTGAGGAGATTGCGAAGGACCTAACCCAGATCCTGCACTCCACCTTTATTGACATCGCAGGGCATACCACCCACCCATTCTGGGTAACCATGGACAGCGCGCCCCCCATTTGCACCCACTGTGATGCGTTCAGCCATAAGGTGCACACATGCCCCATCAAGGAGGGTGTCACATTCCAAGAGCACCCCTCAGCGGCCATGGCCAGCGGAGAGGCGCACTACGAACCAACCATAAGCACCAAAGAGGCTTTTCCGTGGGGAGCACAAGGCTGCTACCTATTGGTAAAGCCCATCTCCCCACAGGAGCGGAAGAAGGCCAAGCAGGCCCATAGGGCCACGGCCAAGGAAGCGGCCAAGGCCACCACCACCATCCCACACTCACAATGCCAGGAGGACATGGAGACCTTTGCAGTGGAAGTGACTCAGGAATCCATCACCCAATCAGATTGGGAGGCTCATGCCGAGTGGGCCACTCAATCTGAGGATCCAATGGGAGATTTGATCTCACCCAATCGCTGTACCCAAGCTCCAGTTGAAACTGACTTGGGACCTATTCCAACTGAAAAAAATTTTTTTGCCCCACTTGATGGTGCACCGAACTTATCTGCACCGCAAAAAATTCGTCTGACGTCAGGAAAACAAAAAGTGAAGGCCAAAGCCAACGCGACTCTTTCCATAAAAATTAACAAAAACCCCAATAGCGTTGCTGCTAACACCCGCGCTGCTGTGAAAGCCCGTGGGGACCTTGAAGAGGCTGGTGGGCCTGGGGGCCCACCCCCTCGCACCTAAGGTGTGTGATGGGGGAAACCTTCACTCTAGGGATGCTGAATATCGCCGGACTCAAGGTCTCCCTGTCCTGGGCTAGGAAACTGAGTTTTTACAACACAATTTACCCGTGGATATCCTGGCCATCCAGGAGTCCCACTGTCCATAAGGTTCTGAGGAAGCTTGAAAAACAATGCTCCTCCCATCCCTATCCTTTTGGTCAAAGCACTGTGGGGTGCTAATTTGGAAAAATAATTTTTCAAATTCACATCCTCAGAAACATTCCTAAATGGCTGAGTGCTCATTGTCACCTTCTCGTGGGCTGACGTTGCACATGCAATTGTCAACATCTACACCCCAAATGGTGCACACGAGCATCAGGAATTTTTCTCGTTGGTCAAATCCCTCCCGCTACCCCCTGATTCTTTCCTAGTTGGCGACATGAACTGTTGGCTAACCTCACCAATGGACCGGTGGCTGCCCTCACCCCACGCCCCACAGGGTCACATAGAACTATGCATTCTAAAAGCCACCCTTGGGTTAATGGATGCGCTGCCACAACATGCCCCACTGCTCAAAAACATGACACGTCCCCATATCCACAATGGCCAATTAAGGTCCATGACCCGCATTGACCTTATTCTAACGCCGGCAAAATTCCAACCCCACATCTCCCACTTCAAAACAACGAAAATGGAATTCTCTGACCACTGACTGGTCTTGATAACATACCACTTACCCATCACAGTTGCAAAGGCCCCACATTGGTGCAAAATCCGCCCCCCCGAGCTCACGTTGCCAGGATTTTCCACGTGGGTGGAAGAGGCAACTTTGGCAAAATTGTTTGTTGCACCATTTTGTGCGGACCCCATTTCCACATGGGCAACTTTCAAAGAGGACACCATCTGCCACTATCGCCATCTCTCCTCCAGATGCTCACGAGCCACATCAGCAGTTATCTCGCACGCTCTGGTGGAATTGGCCCACTTGGAGTCCAACATTCCAGCCACAGGATACAGCCCTGCGTGGGGCCAGAAGTGGGCGGAGGCAGCCGCCCACCTCAACGCACTTGAAAGGCAACACAAACATCGGGTTTGTGTCCAATACAGGGCCACACGCATCACTAAAGGTGACAAGTGCACCGCATACTTCTTTAAAAAAATTTTCGCACCACGCCAGAGCATGGCCTGCACACAGGTGCAAAGATCGGATAATTCCATTGTGGACACACCGGCCAAAGTGGCAATCAAAATGTAAAAATATTACTCTGAGTTATACTGAGCCGAACCAATTCAGCTGGCAGAAATGGTGGAATTTCTTGATTGAGCTCATATCCGCACTGTTTTCTGATACCCAGAAATAATGAATTTAATTACTCCAAACGAATTATGGACAGCCATTCGCGGTGCGCCAAACAGAAAATGCCCAGGCCCAGATGGCATTCCATATGAGTTCTACAAAAAATATTTCAAATATATATCCCCATTGCTGCTAGCCTCACTTAACCAAAGCATGTTGGAAACGCGCCTCCTACCAGGAGGACATGAGGCCTTTACTGTCACACTCTTCAAGAAAGGGGATAAGCTTGACTTAGCCAACTGGCGCCCCATTTCTCTAACAAACACAGACACCAAAATTTTAACAAAAATCATGGCTAACCGTTTAGGGACTGTAGCATCTGCCACCATCTCCCCAGAACAATTGGTTTCATCCCCAGAAGGTTGATTTGGGATAACGTGCACTCTGTGGCTAATGTGTGTCAGTCCACAGCCTCTGGGGCACTTGTATTCTTGGACCAACAAAAGGCCTATGATAGAGTAAACTGGGAATACCTAAGGGCCTGCCTCCATCAATTCCGCCTACCCCCCCACTTCATAAACTGGGTGATGCTGCTCACAGAATCTGCAACAATGGCAGTGCGTGGCCCAGGCTTCCTAACGGAAGTAGTCCGCCCTCAAAGGGGCCTGCGACAAGGGGACCCCCTCAGCCCACTCTTATACAACTTCAGCCTTGACCCACTACTGCGAAATGTGAATGCCCAACTCACTGGGGTCCATGTGCTAGGCCAAACCCCAGTCAAGATGATGGCATTTGCAGATGATTGCGTGGTGGGGGTGTCTAATAACAAAGATGCACGCGCGCTTGAAGCCCTCATCCAGGAATATTCCCAGGTAAGCAACGCGGCACTGAACGCCTCCAAAACCAAAATCATCCTCCTTGGTCGGTTTCAGAACTGCTGAGCCCAGCAATTAGTTCCCAACCTGGCCATCTGCTCGCCCACGTCCACGCCTTACTAACTCAACACACACCGCTCCACTGGTGCTCCCCTTCATGCCACATCCTACCATAGGACCGGTGCGCCATCTGGGCGTGTGGATGGAGGCAGGAGGATACGCGTCAGCAGTAATGGAGTGCCATATACTGGACAACGTGACAAAGCGAATCGCCTCTCTCAGAGCCCACCCTACTACCCTCACTGGCAGGGTTGTTCTTGCCAACTCTATGCTCCTATCCAAAGTCTGGTTTGGAGCCCACGCCATCCCCTTCTCCCCAAGCTTCTTCAAATCCCTGTATGCTTTGCTGCAAGGATGGCTTTGGTCAGGCCGCCCTCCACCAGTATGGCTAGAGGTCATGTTTGGCCCTCATCATCAAGGTGGCATGGGCCTGCTTGACTGCCAAGCCCATGCATGCTCAAGATCCTGGGCACCTGGATCGCGGCTGTCACCGCTCCTACACTCCCATACCAACACTGGTCCCGCGCGGCCCGCTCCAACTTCTCCTGAGCCTTGGGCCTCAACAATCCATCAAACCCCCACTCCCTGATGAAATACCTCGCATCACACACATCGGCCACAGGTCCTCACAGGACTAAAACCCACTACAAACGAATCCTACTCTCCATGCGAAGCGCAGAGTGGAGAATTTGTGTTAGTGGACATACAACCTGACGAGGCGCCCCTCTCCTCAGTTCACACAAGAGGTACAGGGGCTACCCATCCATGATGGCATGATCCCCATTCGACCCCAAGTCCTATCCAGGGTGGACTACCTGGACATGATGGACATCCCTTATTCCACTGAGACCCAAAAGACTGTCTGGAAATATGCACAACATTCTCTGTTGCAGCCTCAAGTCCGCTCCCATGTGTGGCGCTGCCTGAGGTGAGTGTATCGTACAGCTGAGCGCTCTAACGCTTTACACTCATCCTGTGTCGTGTGTGGCCAGTATGGAACGCTGTTCCACCGCCTGGAGAAGTGCCCCACCTCTAAAGTGATATGGCGCGAAGTCCAACGTCTGCTGGGCCAGGATCAAACGCATCCCTTCAGTCTGTCAAGAGATATGTTTGCTTCATCAATGGCCTCCCCCTTCCACCCTCCCTCCGTGCTCTGGTGGTTGCAATCGCCATGTGGACTATCCACACGATTGTCTTGGATGCCATCGCTGGCTCCATCCCCACCCTCCCAGAAGCTGTCCACAGATTCCAGTCTCATTTGGTGGACCACTTTCAAGCGTGGATGTTTGGATATCTCCCACCGCGTCGCCAACAGCTGGTCTCCTCCTGGTTCCCAGTCTGGTTCATCAAATCAGACCCCTTCCTCCACACGTGCTCAATAGTGGCTACGGCCCCTTCACACGTTCCCTCCCCCTCCCCATAAGTGGCGTTCCCGCTGGCAACAAGAGATAGCATCGCTTCTCTGGGGTGCCTCTCCTGGTACTAAGTTTATCTTTCCTGAGTCATATTCGGAAGTGTCCATCCCATGGTCAGCCTTCCCCGCAATAAATTTAAAAATTTAAATATACTATACTGTACTTATTTTTGCCACGATTGTATTTATCTGGCAGTATTTCCATTCCCAATGTCATGGGAGGAAAGAGGATAAATTCAACTAAAGTAAAGAAAATCAATTGAGCATGTTTGGTTGGAAGGACCATCTCATGTTGAGATTAGTTTAGCCTGAAGGTCATGAGAATAAACTTGAAGAACTTCTCAGATCAAAGTATGAGAATCCTGACCTGGGGGAATACAGGCATCTAGGAATTCATCCGAAAGATTGACCAAGTAATCCCGGTACAGTTTGTAGCTGTGAAAGCCCCAACCTGAGGTAAAGAGGCGATCAGGGAAGTATTATTGGCAAGATTGACTGAAGTAGTCTTAGTGCGGCATGTAGCTAAGGGACTGTGCTTGAAGGAGGTGGCAACAAACATGAGATGGAGAAGAGGAGCTGCGCTACCATGAACGCCCCTGAAAATATGCCTCTAGAAAGGAGAAAAAGATCTAGCTTTTATGGAATCAATGTTAATCATGATGGCTAATTCATGCCTTGAAATGAAGTGGCATCTGCCACTAAAACTCTATCTACACTGGATGACATGGTCAAGTGGGGAGATGTGTTGGGATTTTAGAATGTTCAAATCTTCCAGCCTAATAATTATAGTGTACAAGTCAGTTTTCCAACTGGTTGATGCTTTGTATAATGAGACCCATAATGGATGTGAAAGTTATCTTTACCTTTGGTACTATTGTTTGGGTTAATTTTGAATATGATATTAACTAATTCGCCAGATTTGATTCCACCAGTTCAGTAATGTTCTATTTGGTATGATCACTTTTATTTAACCGAGGCAAGCTGACCAGGGGATGGGCATTACTGAATATGTGTGTAAAACGAAGAAAGATAAAATTGGGCACCCCGGGGTACTCAAGTTACCCCTGTTGCCAGCGGGACTGCCAGGTATGGGTGGTTGGTGCACTACTCTGAGGGGGTTTCCCCCGCTATGGAGCAGGTGTGAAGGAAGGGGTCTGTGTGTAGGAACCAGAGTGGGAACCACGATTCTATGAGCGCCTGTTGCCTTGGCCTCATATATCCATAGAGCCAGGCTTGGAAGTGCTCCAATAAGTGGACGTGGAACCTGTTGATAACCCCATGAATGGTTGGGACTGTGCCCCTGAACGCATCTAAGGCAATGGTGTGGATTGTTCACATTGCAATGGGTATCATTAGGGAACGGAGGGTAGATGGGATTGGTGACTCAATCTGGAGCGCAAGGAGGCTCTTTGATATATAAAATTCCTGCTCGTTTTGGATCTTAAGCAGGCGCGCGACTTCCTTCCATATGGCTTTGGATGGGGGCATGTTTCTAGGCGGTGATGTAGGGAGCCCTCCCCTCCACATACTGCGCAGGTTGTGTGGAGGGAATTGGAGTGGTCCGCCATCCTATAGGTCCTTCTCAGACAGCGCCAGGCGTTGGCTCTTATTCTCAGCTGTAGGAGTGGGTGGTGCGTCATTTTCCACACTGCCTTCTGTGTGGTTAAGTCGTAGGGAATGTCCAACACATCTAGGTGTTCAATTCTAGCAATGGTTGGGTTGTAGCAAGAATGTCTCTCTAGGGTGGTTTTCTGGATTTCTTAATTTGGAGTGGGGGCTGGGTCATCCCCTTCCCTGCACAGTGCCTGTGTTCTCTACGGTCCATCCCATACAGCAGATGGTTCAGAGGATGCATTTGAAGTGAGGGGAGGTTCCATGGACCCATTGCGGTAGGGTGTTAAGCAAGGTATGATAGTAGTCTGGGTGGGCTATGTGGGTTGGTTAATTTGAGCGCCTGTGCGAAGTTAGTCCTCGCTGCCCTGGACCAGTGTTGTTGTGGGAGGTCTGGGGCAAGGACTTCCTTTATCCAGGTTCCCAGGATGCGGTTGGCGTGGCTCTTAAAATCTATTAGTCCCATGCCTCCGCTTGAGCATGGGCTGAAGAGTGTTTCCATCCGTATGGGAGGGTGGGAGCTGGGCCATAGCCAGCCCTGGATGAGCGCGCGGATTGAAGTTACGAAGGTAGGTGAGAAGGCGATCGCGTGGGCAGGGTACCATAGTATTGGGAGGATGAGTGAGTTAGCAACTGTTACTCGCCCTGTTAGTCCTGGGGATCTTTCCTTGAGGGAGGCGACGCGGGTGGACATCCGTTGTGGCAAGTTTCTTTCCATTTTCTCATTAGTATATCCCCCTGTTTCCAGCCATATCCCAAGGTGGCGGACAGGAGTGGTGGTGGGAGGTGATGCAAAGGGTAATATGAGTGGGTTTTTCCTTCATATGGGGGTATGAGGTTCTGGTGTTGTAGCTCAGTTGTTAGTGTACTTGCCTAAGAGAATGATTTATGTTTTCCCTTTGTTGAGAGATGCGTTGCTCACCATGGAGTATTCCTCTAGGGTGCATTCCAGCTGTCGGGCATCATCATTGTTAGCTATACCTGCCATGCAGTCATCCGCAAAGGCCAGTATCTTGACTGTTGGTTGTCCTTGTGCAGTTATGCCCATGAGGCGTGAGTCAGCTACGTGGAGGAGTGGGTCAAAACTGAATTTATACAGCAGTGGGCTGAGAGTGTCCCCTTGTTTGAGCCCTCTGTGTGGTGTGATCTTATTAGTTAGGAAGCCAGGGCCGCATACAGCCATGGTTGCAGATTCTGTGAGGAGCATCGCCCAGTTCATGAATCTGGGTGGGAGTTTGAAAGCGTGTAGACATTCCTTTAAGTATGTCCAGCTAACGCGGTCATATGCCTTTTCCTGGTCTAAGAAGACTAGGGCTCCAGTTGCTTTGGACTGGCATATGTTTGCAACAGGGTGTATGTTGTTCCAGATTGAGCACCCTGGTATAAACCCAAACTGGTTGGGTGACAGGACGTCAGAGGCAATTGTGCCTAATATGGCTGCTAAATTTTTGTTAGAGTTTTTGTGTCAGTATTAGATAGTGTGATTGGGTGCCAGTTGGCCAAGTCCAATTTGTCACCCTTTTTGTATAAGCTTATGATATATGATTCATGGCCACCAGGTAGGAGGCGTGTTTCCAGAAAGCACTGGTTCATAGACGCCAATAGTAGGGGGGCAATTTGTTGGAAATATTTTTTGTAAAATTTGTAGGGTATCCCATCAGGCCCTGGGCATTTCCTACATGGTGCACCGCGGATTGTATCCCAAAGCTCCTCCCATGTAATTAGGTTTAGAATATTGTAATTCAGCGGTGTGCTTTGTATCTCAGCGTTTTGTATAAATTTTTTTATTTTTTGTGGGTCTGTCAGTGTATCACGGTATAATTCAGTGTAATAATGGTGTACTTCCGCCTTGACCTCCTCAGGGTCAGTTGCCACGGTGCCGTTGGTCTTGCAGACCTGTGTGCATGTGGGCTGGTTGTTGCAGGAGTGGAATTGGCAGAAGAAATATGTCGAGCAGGTTTCACCTTCCTTTATAAACTTTCCTTTGTTCGATACTTTGATTCTGTGTTGGTGTTTGAAGATGAGGGTGTTTAGTTGAGCGGATATTTCCGCCCATTTGCGTCCCCAGTTGGGGCTATAGCCAGATCTCGGGGTATATAGCTCAAGGGGTCCAGTTCCGCAAAGGTACACTTGATTGTGGCTGTGTCAGCGGTGTACTTACATGATGTAAGGTGTCAGGTTTTGTTGATTAGTTCCTTTTTAAAATTTGCCCATGTTACGATAGGATCTGAGGTGAATGGGGCTGTGAACTCTAGGTTCATAGCCTAGTGTTTGACCCAGTCAGATATCTTGGGTAATTTTATGTTTTCTGGGTGAAGCTTTCTCCAAGGCGACACCTGTGCGTGTCTTTGGGTTGGCGATAGCTGCACTGTAACAAGTCAGTGGTCAGAGAAATTGACTTTTTTTGTTGTAAATTTGGAAAATCTTGATTGTTGGGATTGTAGGATGATAATGTGATCAATGCAGCTTATTGATATGAGCGCTTCCTCACATATGTTGGGCCATGTCATGTGGGGAAGGAGTGGTGATCTGGGGGAGAGCATCCTGTAGGCCAAGGGATGCCTTCATTGCGCAGAATTCGATGTGCCCCAGTGGGTATCCCCTGGGGTTAGGCCATTGGTCCATGTTGGGGTTATCCCAGCAGTTAAAGTCGCCCAACAGGATGGTATCTGGTGGGAGGGTGAGAGTTGGAACAGTTTCAAGAAATTGTTTTCTCTCATTTGTGGTGCATGGTGCATAGATGAATGCTATCAAGATTGTTTCTTCTTGGCATGTGATTGTTGCTATCAAGATGCGACCATGAAGGTATGAAAGATGAATTTGTAATTTTTAAATTTTTTGTTATTTTGGACGATCGCCCCACAGTGGGACGTCCATACTGATTGTGATGGTGAGACCCTGGCTGACCAGGATCCTTCTTCCCCTTGTAAACAGTGGGTTTCTTGGATGGCCAAGATGTCTACAAGGGGTTTTTGCAGGAAATCCAGCTTTTTGGCTTGGGACGTTTGAGCCCTGGCTCCCACGATGTTTAGCATCCCTATTGACATTGAGGTGCCCGTGGCGCCTCAGGAGCGGTTAGGAGGACCCTCTGGACCTATCCCACCATGGCTCATTTTGGCCATGCTCCGCATCTGTACTCCAACTCTTTCAGTGATGTTGTCAGTTCCCTTGATTCGACCCAATTTTTCGTGGGAATTGCAGTTTTTTGGATTTGCATTGTCTTTTCCTGCACATGTCTCATGATGGTTCAATGCGTGGTGCTGATTGGGTTCTGTAATTTTGAGGTTCAAATTTGGAGAATTGTGCACCGCATTTTCATCCATATTGCAGCTGCATTGTTCCTCAATGTGTGCATGATTGATGTTGCTTGGTGACTCAGTTGAGAGGCTGTGGAAATTTTCAACCTTGGCATATTGTTCTTATTCACTGGTCAGCGTATATCCAAGATGTCCTCCCAAATTTTTCCGGGGTCAATGGATGATTCTGCATGCGCCACCGCTTCAGCCGCTGCCACTTGCAGGCTTTTTGTGCCACTTTGCGTTGTTTGTTTGTAACTGGGTCCACGATGGAGTAACGTCCATCTTCACCCCTGCGGAATGGGTGGTGACCGTTGGTCATTCTGGCGAAGTTTTCATTACTTTCATACATGGCTTCCTCACAGTAGTCTGCTTTTATTAAGCCTTCCTTCATGGGGCATGCGTGTTCCTTGTGTCATAATGAACTGCAGTGGTTGCATATAGGCGGTGCGCGTTCCAGTGTAACTCAGAATGTGGATGACTTTCCCCCATCTGCAAAGTGAAACTCTGCTGTGTGGGGGATTCTTAGTAAGTCATCTTCCACTTCAGGGAACGGGTTGATCAAGGTGATAGCTTTGCCTGTGCACAGGGTGGGCATCAGGCAAAATCTTTGTAATTCAAGCTGCATAATTTCTCTGTAGGATATGAGGCCTTTGCGGAGCTCCTCCTCAATTACCTTACAAGGAAGGTTAGTAGGGAGTGATTCAAATGAAATGAACAAAGTTTTTGCTTTGTTCCATCTGGTGCACGCGGTGCACAATATTTTTTTGCCCTCAGGGAGGGCAATTTTGATTCAGACTTTTGCTGCGGCATTGGCTTCATCGGCTGTTTCAAAACCAATATTGATCCAGCTGCGGCCCATGTTGTTGGTGGCGACATATACCGCGTGAGGGAAAAGGGAGGGCTATGTCTCACATGTTTTCTCCCACAGGGTTTGGGACAAATCCCCAAGGAAGAGTCAGAGCCTGTGTTCCACCTTTGAAAGGGGTTGGTTGCATTGGATGTACATGTACTGATCTTGTTTCATAGTAAACATCATAAACATGGATGGTGTCTGAGTTTGTGGTTTCTTGGCGGATTGGGTTCTCGGTCCCCATCCAGGGCGTTTCTTGCCCTTGGGTGCACCATTTAGTGCATCGCTTGATGCGATGCTCGCCCAGGTTGTATTAGATTTATTAAAGTCGCCCATCTCTCCTGTGTGATTATCAAAATTGCTGTTTGAATCAAATCGTAGTAACTAAAGTGATTGTTATGGGAAAGAAAAGCCTATGAGCCAAAAGGTTATAGATGAATTGGGGTTTATCACCAATCAATTTGGTTTATCAACAGTTGCTAAAGCGTTGACAACACTTATATTGCCATTAAACAGTGGATTAACCTAGAAAAGTGTGACCTTTTATAAATTATTAGATGGTCCTATTACCTAAGAAAGTTACTAGCTAATAATTTTGGATTCAGCCCAGGAGGGGTTGTGACCTAGTCATCAGTGGATTTTGACTAGGTAGATGAAGTAACCATCATTTCAGACTGCTTCTAAGGGCTAAATTCGTCAGAGATGTATGTCATTCCCGTTGGGCACCAATTAGAGAGTTGGGCGTCAAATTACCTGTTTATTACCCTTGTTTACTAATAATAAAGAACAGCTGTACAGACTTCTTTGGAAAAACATTTAGACAGTCCTACAATTTTCATTGTTCTCTTGTGATTATAGTGAAAGAGATAGTTTCATTTATCTATCTGTTTTGTGCCAACACTTGGGATTATAGTTGAAGGAATATTTTTCCAGTTTCCAAGTTATTCTATGTTGCTCCTGTTGAAGAATTGAATGATCTTTTCCTTTTTCCAAAAGTGCCTTCTGGTTCCAGAGGGAAGAGTGTCTGCATTTTTAGCGGTGAAGAATATACTCATATTGGTTGTGAAGAACTCAACTAATATAATTGTCTTTAAACACTTATCAATGTACCTTTATTATTATCTTATCCATAGCATTTTAATTACATCTCAAATCTGTGCAGTAAACCTCACAAAGTTTATACAAACATCTCGGCCTTAAAGGAAAAATCCCAGGAAGTGCCCCACAGCCCCCTTGTGCTCCCCTAGAGCAATATGCAATTTGTCATTTGGGTTAAATATTGAAAATTGTTTCATTAAAAAATAAACTAAACACAAAAAACTATCTCAGGCGCTTTAGCTTACTAGCTTTATCAACTTCTGCCATAAAAGGGTATTTTGACCCTGGATTCATAAGAGAATTTGATTCTGCAATTGCAGCTACCATTTTCCTGAATTTCAGGGCAACCCTCTCCCCACCACTCATATTGGGTGCCCGCTTATACCACTCTTGTGGTTCAATTTGAGGGCCTCCCACCTACTTCCCACCAGATAATCTATATAACTAACTAATAGCCAGATTGTCAACATACGGTTACATTCCAATTATTCAACCTGTGGTTCCCAAAGAAGCCACCCAAATCATGGGCCCTCACGCCTTTAAAGCTATATGCCCAGCTTCAACCAAAATTTCCGTATGAATTCCTCCTTTTACTGTTGTACTTTCTGCCCTTGACCATCATTTTTGAAATCAAGTGGACCGGAGAGCGCACCATCTGTCTCTCCTGTTCTGATATGTACCACTATAAACAGATCTGCCCCTCCATTGCTTTAGCCATAGCTGATACACCGAATTCTGTGAAGATAATGTCTATAACTCTCCGAGAAAATGCTAACAACAAAAGCAAGAAACCCCATCTTACATAGTGTCAACATCTTTAAAGTTTATATATATAACATAATAGCCCCATAATGATTTAAAAGGCAAGAAAGGAAAAAGGCATCTAAAATAAAGTAATAAGTGGTATCCTCAAAGGAAGAAACCAAAAAAGATTGGTCAAACTGACACTATTATAAAAACAATTGGGTTTGATGGACTAGAATGGTTTGTCAAAGCTTGGTCTAAAGTTAGCCAACTAAAGAGAGACTTCCATCAATATTAGTTCCATACCTCATGTAGGATTATATTTGAGATATAAAAATGAGATAGATATTGCCTTTTTTTGTAATATTATATCTCAAAAACAAATCCTAACCTTGTTTGCATAGTAAACTCAACATACTATCCTTATTTAAACTGCGCTTTGTGATTTTGCTACCATTAATGTAACGCCTTAAGATGCATCACTCACTTTATCTACCTGAGCATGCTTGTCTTTAACCCAGCGTTAATCTAAAGTGTACCTAAAATCTGGGAGTGAGTCAAGCTTGACCCCTTTTGCCTTTCTTACTTCCTCTTTATACCCACAATCTAAAGAGAAAATCATGTCATGAGAAATTACGGAATCATCTTATGAAAATCTCATAACCAACTCTACACCTCTAAATAAGGCACAATCCGCCCTCCTCCTCACCCTAGGTAGCTGCTGAAGCTGCCCCTGACTTAACAATAAAGATCCTTATTAACAAACCCCTTCTTATGTCTCAACCAATCAGGGACCTGCTTGGACTCTTGTTAATTTTGAAATCACATCCAGCCACTCATCCTAGCCCAATCATATGCTGATAAATCAATTAGCTTCAACCAAAATCCCATGGATTATTAGGAAGAGGTTGATTAATTGAGGAAACTTTTCCTCAATTTGGTTAATGACATGGTCCTATGAAATCATAGTGGGGACCAACCCAAAGGATAAGGTTGGGCGCCAGGAGGCCCAAAAAGGTGAAATTACAGGGCCTCCCGGACCTGAAGCATAACCTAGACCAACGCTGGGTACAGGCAAAATATGCCTATTTTGGTACTAGTGGGGTGACAAATGGCCAGCCCCTTATGTCAGTCCAGGCATTAAAGTGGATGGTCTGTTAAATTAACACAGATGGTTCTATCTGGTTCATCAAGGAACAGGGTTTTGAAACACGTTCCATTTATGAAACAATATGTTCAGATAAATCCAACTTCAATTGATCACTTGAGTGAAGTCAGTTTCGGCATATTAACCAATTTGGATGGTAGCTTTGCCCTATTGGTGGGTCAGTGATTGGGCCCACTGCAACAAACCCCTTATTTCCCGTCCAAGTTTAAATATGTTTTCCCCACCTTCATTCCTTGTTGGTCAACTTCCAGAATAAATATTTTCCACGTTTTAAGTTTTATTCTTATTATATTTTGAACGCTCCTGTGCATGAACCTCTTTGAGGAGGTCTCACGCTCCATTAATCTTGCCATTTCCAATATTATTGATCTATCCCCTCGTGCACCATTGGTTCGCCCAGGTTCTCTCAACCTGGGTCGCTTACCCCCTTCCTCATTGTGCACTGCGTCACTTGTGGTGGGTTATTTAATATAATAATCACACTTATATGCCTAAGTTGTTATTGCTCCAGCACCCTTCTGTTGGGCTCTAATAACTTTCATATTAATGGCAGTTCCCTGGCGTTGGCCTTGTGCACTGTGCACTACCACGCTGGTAACAGGAGAGTTATAGACACTCTCCTTACATTAGTCGACCAATATCTTGAATTTATGTGCAAAAACTTTTCCCATTAGGAACTTTCCAATGTGGAAACGGTGGGCGCTGGCAGTGGGCTTCAGCTGTCATTAGCCACACTGCTGTTTCTCTCTTTTCCCAAAGGGTAGAGCAACTTGGCGTTATTATGATTGCCTCCTGATGGAAAGTATCCACCCTTCATGCTCATACCTGGTGGATACGGATGCTTTGAGGTTTAATAGTCATGATTCACAATTTTCCGCCAAATCTATCAATCTCATTTTTTGCATGAGTTTTATTTCGCCTAAACTTTCAGATGATGCACGCGGAAATAGTGCAGATGGGGGGTTTGGCGGTGTTGACTTTAGATACCTGAAACCATTCTGTTGTGGTTCAAGGGATAGGGTCATTCACGTCTAAAAACGCGTTTTATAACGAAAACCTTATCTCTACCTCAGAACCATTACTAGTACTTTTGGCCTGGATGAGGACCCTTTTTTGGGTATATCAGATTACCCCTTTGAACCCACATTTGACCTCTACCATGATCCGGGGCACTCAGGAAGTGGAAAAAGAACTTCTTTTGAAATATAATAATGTATATGCACCTGCAGAAGGTGTGGTGGGATATGTAGCCTCAGTAGTAAGAGTTGCCCACTATTTCTCCCCCTTCTATGATTCCAAACACACCTTATTGGCTTGCTCACGCCAGAGGAAGAATTTTCAGGTGAGTTAGTGGCGTTTTATGCGTTGGATAAATACCATTCTGGATACTTCTTGTTGACTGCTACCCTTACATCCTCTTTTGGGAAGTTCAGCACAACTATTTTAGTGGATACCAACGCCTCAAAATATTTTATTGACCAAGACCTTGCTGACTACCTTGAGTTGAGTTACTCCCCTGGTGGTATGGTTAGAGGTGGGGCTTCTCAAGGTATCCCGCACTGAACGTCATGGGACTGGTGGACTACCAGGTGGGCGCCTATCTTTTGTCCGACCATTTTCAAGCTATCAGTAGCCTCTTGTTCCCTATTATTTTGGGTGTAGAGTGGTGGAGAAAGTTTGACGTCAGGACTAATTTTAAGGAAACACTCTATCCTTGTCTTTGTACAATGGTCACATGTTGGTTGTTCCTTTGTCAGAGGATAACGCCCAGGGCAAATTACCTCATTGGTCCAATATTCCCACTTTTAAGCATTCCCCTTTGCTGAAGCCCTCTGTGGAGGTTCCCCTACCATCCTGTTTGGAGGGGTTGAAATCTTCTTTTAATGCAGCATCCTCTAACACCCTTCCTAAGCACTCTGAATTTAATTGTGACTCAAGCTCACTGTGGATCTGGTGCGTATAGCTTCCCCATTTGCCCATTGACTGTGCGGGAGGAAAAGGCGTTGGATGTGTGGGCGAAGGATCAGTTAGCCAAAGGGCCATTTTTCAGCGTACCTCCCCTGTCTGCTCCCCACTTCTCTTTTTTGAGAAGGCTGATGGTACTCTACGCCCCTGCGTAGACAATGGGAACATCAATAACGTTACTGTACCAGACATCCATCCCATCCCTTTAGATTCTCAGATTGCACGCTATGTGGAGAAGGCGAAGGTCTTCTCCAAGCTGGATTGCCTCAATGCATTCAATCAGATCCTTATAAAATGGACAAGAGTGGTTAACCGCATTCTGTAGCAGAAAAGGGATTTTCCAGTTCTGGGTTATGCCCTTTGGGCTTAATAATGCCCTTGCTATCTTTCAACGCCGCATTGATGTAGAGTTGGGGACTTGTTAAGGGTATGCACGATTGCCTACATGGACGACATTCTGGTGTTTTCCCCTGACTATGCGTCCCATGCAGTCCACCTTCAGCAAGTGGTGGAGAGGTTAAAGGCAGCCAGCCTTACACTAAAGATAAGCAAGTGTGAGTTTTTCATGTCCCATATCACTTTTCTGGGCAACGTTGTGTTTGACTAAGGACACATGATAACTCCAGACAAGGAGAAGGCGATTTGTGAGTGGACCACCCCACCTCCGTCAAGGAATTGAGGAGCTTTTTGGGGACGTGTACGTTCCTCAAGAAGTTCATGCTCAATCTTTCTGAGGTGGCAGTACCCTTATATAAGGCTAGCGGTGCAAAGGTGCTTCAGTGGTTCCCGTTTTGAAGGATGCTTTCCAAGCAGTGAAGTGCACCCTGTTATCCACGTCTGTCCTTCTCCATGTCGACCCTTCTAAAGAGTTCATTGTGTCTACTGATGCCTCTAACTTCGCCATAGCGGTTGGCTTGTTACAATTGGCGAAGATGGGATAGAGCATCTGGTGAGATATTTTTCTAGGAAAATGTCTCTGCAAGAGTTGAATTACGCCGTTTATGAAAAAGAGTTACTACCAGTGGTGGAGGCGCTGACTTATTGGAGTCACCACTTGCATGGCTCCTCCCAACTTTTCCATGTGCATACAGATCACCATGCCTTACTGTACTACCATTCCCCTCATGTCCCAACCCCTCGGCAGACCCATTGGCATGAGACCCTTGCCCAATTTTCATTCACGTATGAGTTCACCAAGGGCAAGGAGAATGGTTTAGCGGATTCTTTAAGCCGGAATCCTGCTTCTAGCACCTGATCTCAAGGAGGTAGAAGTGCACAACACACAGGTTATGATTCCTCAAAGTAAATTTCTGTCACAACTTCCCTCTTCCTTGGCCAACGGGCCAGCGCTTGAACCACTGGAAAATGCGGAGTAATATTATGTTCAGGAATGTAGTCCTTTCTCAGCCGCTAGCAGCTGAATATACTATGTTACTTGAGAAGTGCGAGTTGAATCAAGAGGATCTCTCCAGGGGCTATCACGTGAAGGATGAGATGGTGTGGTTTTAGAGGTGCCTATGGGTTCCTGCTGGCCCACTTCGCCTGGAAATCATCCAGGACCATCATGATGGACTCACCGTTAGTCATCCTGGTAAAGCAAAAGACATTGGAGTTAAATCTGATGCACGTACAATTGAAAGGGCTTGCTTGCTCAGGGGGGTTTGTAAGGAGTGCCTGGTATGCAACCAGATGAAGCCAAATCGTCAACCTTTAGCGGGGTTGTTGGTACCAGTCAGTAAGCTGACGGGCCCTGGACTTCCCTATTGGTGGATTTTATTGTAGAACTACACGTCTCTGATGGTTACAATGCCATCATGGTGGTGGTGGACAAGTTTACAAAGTTCGCCCACTTCATTCCTTGCAGAACTACAATAACCGCAGCTGAGATGGCCAGGCTCTTCGTCACGCATGTGTTTTTGCTCCATGGAGTTCCCCAAGAGGTTATCAGTGACCAGAAACTTCAATTTACCACTTTCTTTTATAAAGAGTTGTGTAAGACTCTTCATATTCGCCCTTGTCGTTCAATTGCCTATTACCCTCAATCAGATGGGCAGACGAAATGAGTGAACCAGTGCTTGGAGAAATTCTGCGGTGTTGCACTGCCGCAGATTATTCAGATTGGGCGTCTCACCTTCCTATGGTCCAAATTAGTTACAACAACACGTTGCATTCTTCAATCAGTTGTTCCCCTTTTTTCGCCAGCCATGGCTTTAACCCTGCCTTTAACATGGAGCCCAGCTGTGGGTCTAAGGCTGAAGCGGTGGTGGACTTTTCCAAGACAATCAAGAAGGTCCAAAGGGGGTTTCCACAAGCTTGGAGGCGGCAATGCTAGTGTATAAGGAGAACGCTGATGGGAAGCGCCGAGTGGATCCTGAATACAAGGAAGGGGATCTCATGATGCTTGATGCTCTTAACATCCCTATCAAGCAGCCATGTAAGAAGCTGGGACCAAGAGGATTGGCCCCTACCGCGTGGTTAGAAAGGTGGGTCATGCCTCATACCAGCTGGATCTTCCTCCTTCTTTCTGGATCTTCTCTGTGTTTCATGAGAGCAAATTGATGTTGTTTGAGGGCCCCCCACCAGAGTCTCCTGAAACCTATCTCGTGGATGGGGCGCCAGAGTGGGATGTAGAAGAAATAGTTGCCTGCCGCCACGTTAAAAGTATACTGGAGTACCTGGTATCCTGGAAGAGCTTTGACGCTGCAGAGAACAGTTGGGTTCCAGCGCACAACTGTGTGAATGTCCAAGATCTGATTGAAGCCTTCCACAAGCGTTTCCCCCAGGCTGCCAAATAACAACCCAAACCAACCGTTGCCACCATGAAATTGGCCCCTTCCACAAGAACTTTTCCCTTGCGCAAGCCCCTGGAGGGGGGTTGAGCCCCATCAGGAGGAGAGGGTAATGTCATGGTCCCATGACATCATAGTGGGGACCAACCCCAGGGATAAGGCTGGGTGCTAGGAGGCCCAGAAGGTGAAATTACAGGGCCTCCCGGACCTGAAGCATACCCTAGACCAACGCTGGGTATGGGCAAAGTATGCCCAGGTTGATACTAGTGGGATGCCAAATGCCTAGCCTCTTACGTTGGTCCAGACATTAAAATGGCTGGTCTACTGAATTAATGTGGACGATTCCATTCAGTTTGTCAATGAATGGGGTTTCAAAACCAATTCCATCTATGAAACAATGCGTTTGGATCAAATCCAACTTCAATTGATCACTTGAGTGAAGTCAGTTTCAGCATATTCACCCAATTTGGATGGTAGCGTTGCCCTATTTTTGGGTCAGTGCTTGGGCCCACTGCAGAAAACCCCTTATTCCCCCGTCCAAGTTTAGATATGTTTTCCCCCACCAACATTCCTTGTTGGTCAACTTGCAGAATAGTATTTTCCACGTTTTATGTTTTATTCTTATGATAATTTAAACGCTCCTGTGCGCAAACCTCTTCAAGAAAGTCTCAAGTTTGTTAATCTTGCCATTTTTAATACAATCAAGCTATCCTCTTGTGCACTGTTAATTTTCCCAGATCCCCTCTAACCTGGTCGCTTACCCACTTTTTCTTTGTGCACCCCGTCACTTTTGATAGGATATTTATTATAAAAATCGCGCTTCTCTACTTAAGTTGTTATTGCTCCAGCACCCTCTTCTTGGCTCTAATGACTTTCATATTAACAGATAGTTTCCTGACGTTGGCTTGTGCACTGTGCACTACCACGCTGGGAACGGGATAGTTATAGACACTCTCCTTACAGTTAAGGTCCCCTGGCCTAAAAATGTGCCTCAATGCTAAATATGCGTCCCAGTTCCCACCTCAGCATTATGCACCTTGCCCTGATGCTGACCCATTCCAAATGATCACTAATTTATCAAAGAGGCAGTTACCTCTCCTGATTGTCGCCCCTCCAAAAAGTCCATTGCAAAATCAAACACAGGCTTGACTGAGGGCCTGCCCCCTTTTGTTCTCACCAGCATGCACCCAACGTAAATAATAACACCTCTAATTTCATCAAGTTGCCAGTAAAGCAGCACATAAAGTTGTGGTGGTTGTAAAGCTTGGTCCAAAAACCTGCATCACCAGAAATAATAATGCAATACTCACCAACCTCCTTAAGTTCGCCTTGAGGCTGAGAAAGCCCTTTCTGAATATATACCATCCTTCTTATTATAAAAAGATCAACTTTCAAGCACCCAAATTGCTACCTTGACCCCCCCATATTGAGGGTGCACCCATGCATATGCTATCAGTTTTATACCAAACCCTGTCACCCCAGATCAGGATGATGAATTTTTAATCTACCTTCACCCTCCACTATGGATGGCTAGCATTTTACCGTTTTAACCTTTGTTGTATGCCTTAGTTTTAGAAGCCAGTTTTAGTGATCCTTTTGTCTCATTATGACCTTTTTTATTTATATTTAGGTAATTTGATCCTATGGACTTTGTTAATGTCCATCTTTTGGTCAGCTAACCACAGATAATTAAAGTTTGGCTTTTGCAACTATTTCACCTTGTGCCAGACTTATTAGTTTAAAATAACTTTAGGGGTAGGTTGGTGGCGTTTTCAACAGGTTAATATTAATGTGGACTTCAACCTCCTTGTCCTTTGAAAACACACGCCTATTTGGTTAGTTTCTCTCTTTTATATGTAATCACAACAAGAGCATTGGCCTCCATCATTGTAACACCCTCCCTCACTGATCTACCACTAACAACTTCCCTTCCAGGTTGCTGCCATATAAAGACATCTTTAATATGGGAAACTAATTTTCTTCCACCTCATTCTGAGTATGATCTGGCTTTTGGTTTAACGGTGAATTTTATCTATAAAATTGCCCATTGTATCCATATACTAAACAGGAAGATAAGAACTTAAAGGTTTAGTTAGTTACATGCTTCAGAAGTGATGAATATTCTATAAATACTCATTCATTGCTTTTCCTATAGTATTCACATATAGGGCTATTAAAAACTTATGGTTCTGTGTGGACTATGGGCATCTGAACAACATAACTGTGCACAACCTCTACTATTTGTCCTTGGAAAAAACAATCATTAAAGCGATTGCAAAGTCCTATGAGTTTTCTAAGCTTACCTTGTAAACATGTTCAATCAAATAAGGGTAGTGGAAGAACAGGAGTGGGTCACAACTTCTCATAAACAGGAATATATTCTAGTTTGAAGTAATTCCCTTCAGTCCTAAAAATGCACCTGCATTTTTCCAACATATAAATGAAGACATCTTGGGCAACTTTCACTTTACCTGCTGTAAAAATTAACTCTAAGTTGATTATCAGTCATCAACCCAGTAACCTTTTTACTGCACAGGTTTGTTTTCCTCATGCACTTTGCGTTGTATAGAATGTATCATCCAATAATAGTATGGAGACTATTATCCATAGTTGAGTTCAAACTATTATCAGACCTAAAGCTTTGTCCAGTACTTCCAATTAAATACTCCAAGTTGTACTTGTAGGGATTCGTTCCCTATATTACTACCCACCTAATCTTTGTCAAGATCTCCTGATGACAGTTTCTTTCGTCCCAACACACAGTTGGCAGCTATCCTTGATTGTGGTTCCCTTTGTCTCTAGATCTCCGCTCAGATCTCTACTCTTCTCTCTGAGAGTCTTCCAATTATTGCCTTCTTCAATAATATCCTTGAGATGGAACGTCACAATGAAAGCTGATAGTCTAACTATACACCAAATCAACAATATTACCAATAATATAAATGATGGTTTTCAATGTGTTTTATTATAGTATGTCTAGGAAATTATATAGTGGGATTCGGGCATCTAACCATCAGTTGACACCTCTTTGATAAAATGGCATCCGTTGCCATTGAATCACCCTTCCTCATCTCAGCAGCGATGGTCCTCCCCATCCTGACTAGGATTGTGTCATTGGACATCCTTGGGACCTCAAATGTTAAGAGTCAGAATATATGTCCCCAACGTTTTCCTCTTGCTCCAAGCGAACCAACCATAATTGGCTAGCGACCTGTTTAGGTAATGGGACTTTTTACCCATTATGGCAGGTCACTTCACCAACCGATCAATTTGCTAGTTTCAGGTGGCATCACTCGCCTTGCAACTTGCTATTCCTTCCCAATCAGTCGGTGATGAAACCTGACCAATACCAATCTGTACACCTGATAGTTGATAACTATCAGATGCCCCTATTTTGTCAGCAACTCCACCAATGAGACCTTAAGTATTTACCTGGATTGATCCCCAATGGATATGATCAGGTGAATATCCCAAAAGCCCCAAACGTAGTTCCTCCAAAAATTGGGCCAACTGATTTCTGATTCACTTCGCCTTAGGGAATTTTCCCTAGCGACACCAGGTAATCTAGCAGGCTGGGAATATGGGCAAAAATCCCAACACCTGCGCTGTGGTCTATATTGATAAAATCTTGGTACATTCTTTCAAACACAAGCAATATTCAAATTATGAAAACCTGTGCTGTCTGCCCTTAAAAGATTATTTGTATGATAATCACTCCAAACATAAATCATTTTATGAGGGAAGTTACTTTCCTGAGTAAATTGGGTCTGAGTTGGTTATGTAATACCTCCTTTTGGGATGAGAGGGATAAAATCTAACCATCTAAGAAAATGTTTTGGCACCCAAAGGCCCTTGCGTAATCAGTCTATTAAACTTAAAACTAATTATATAGGCAAGGGGAAAAACTCCTTAATTGTGAATATCCTTGAAAATTTTCTATGTAATAGCTTTAACCAAAAAAACTCATATAAGCAGTAATAATCACTTTAATAGAAGAAAAATTTAAATAATAGAGGTTGATGCACTTTTTATTTGGATAAATTGTTTAGTAATCCAAGATAAGATTTTCATTTGATTGTTCTCAGTGCTAAAAACATCAAACTATTATTTCAAGGTAGAGGCGTTTAAGTTTTTATATAAATTTTGACTCCCAACAGCTGTAATACTAGATCATTTAGATTACGCTCAAACTAGACATCAGTAGTGACTGTTTCTATGGCTTGAGTTTAAATCCTACCATCAGAGGTGATTATATTTTAGATTGGGCTAAAATCCCAATACCTCACTGAAAACTTTAAGCTTTTGTGTACTGCCCTCAAATCTCAGAAACAACTTTGCCTCTTCCTTTCTAACAACACTTTTTTAAAAAAATTTCTCTTATGCTATCTCAGTAGGAAGAGCCCCTTCACCCCCTGACATAAAAGAAACGTCCCATTCAAGTAGATGGAAGACTGTCAACAATCGTTTGATGCTATTAAGGAAATTATTTGTATCTAATCTTATTCTCAAGCATGCTGATCCATCTAAATTCTTTATTATGGCGTATGATGCATTGGCGGCAGCTGTGGGGCTGTTTTAATCCTGGATCATGATAGAGTAGAAACCCCTGTTAATTACTTTTCTTGCAAGCTATCCTCTCAGAAAAATATTGGGCAATCTGTGATAAGGAGCTTGCTGCGGTGGCATGGTTGCTCATACATTGATAGTATCTTTCCCAGGGGACCACAACACAAAATTGTTGTCATGACAGAATATCAATCCATCCTGTATTTTAAGAGGCTGCATAAATTGGAACATTGTCAGTCCTGGATCTATTGCAACGTCTGCAGTTTTAACTTTATATGTAATTTTTTCAAGGACGTTATGAATGTCCTTTCCAACATGTCGATTCTCAACCCCTCCTTAAGCCCCACCTATATATGGAGTCCTAAGAACTGACCATGGTCTTCCACATTTCAAATCCTAGACATTGCCACTCTCACGAATTTTTTGGGTTATGGTGGGTTCTGTATGTACCATTGGTTTCCCAAAGTTGGATGGTCAAACAGAATTCTTGGAGGGCTGAATTTGTTTGATTAACTGAAAGAATTTTCATCACTAGAGGACTCGCTATACCTTATAAAATGGTATGATTCTGTTTAGTAACTGAGTTTGGGTATATTTTACGCTTTTTGACGAGTTTAATAAAGAACACCGTGACGCTCCAGCGGTGGGTCATCCAGGTAACAAGGAATGCCTTGGTCTTGTGAAACAGTTATGTAATTAGTCAGGTATTTCTAAGGATATTACCACCTGTATATCAAATTGTGTCACTTGTGCCCATGCAAAATCAGAAAGGTCAGTAAATTGATGGCCTGCTACATCCATTACGGGGGGTAGAAGAACCTTAGACTTCCAAATCTGTTAACTTAAGTGTGAAACTATCTACTTCCAATGTGTTTGATTCAGATTTGATTGTAGTATATTTGTTTACCAAGTTTTCACTGTACATCACGTGTCATTTGGTTACTTCCTTAAAAGAGATGTCCAGGCTCTCTGTTAATCGTGCCTTTGCTACGTTTATCCTACCCTTGGAAGTAGCATTTTGTTTGGATTCCCATTCTAAAGCCCAGTTCTGGAGCTCTCTGTTAAACATTTTTAGATCAACCAATGTCATTTTATCAACTATCATCCACAATCAGGTGAGCAGATGGAAAAGGTCAACAAAATCCTGGATAAGTATCTTCGCTTCTATGCCTTTGCTACTCATGACTCTTAGTCTGGTGATTTCACCTTGGAGCAGTTCATCAACAATAATGCAACATACTCATCACTTAGTTCTCCCCGTATAAATCTACTTTAATTAGAACCCCTCTTCCCAAATTGGTCCTCACCTTCATTTGAAGTGTCTGCTGCTGAAAACGCCTGCTTAAATCTGCAATACACAAATTCTGGTCTGCGAGCATTTATCAAAGGCCATCATTGACTTCAAGAAGTTTGCATATTACATGCAAGTTTTTATCTATGAGTTTCATGAAGGCTCCATGGTCATGTTGGATATGCGCCGCTTGCATATGAATGTTATCTCAAAGAAATTTTCAAGTAATTGTTTGGGTACCCATGTGGTGGAAAAAGGTATCAGAATTGGGCTTTCCAAATGATGCTCCCTTCCCATTGGAGGCAGCATAACGTTTTTCATGCGTCCCAGCTTTCCATTTTAAGGGTGAAAACCCTTCCACGCCTGAGCTAGTATTTGTAAAAGCTCCCAGGAAGGGTGAGGTTTATGAGATCTAAATTTTTAGGAAGTTCCGTCACTTGATTCATAATTTAGTTTCCTGAAAGGGTTTTTCCTCATATGAGAATATCTAAGTAAGTACCATGGATTGTACCACCTGTAAGGGGATGGTGGAAGCATTCCATAAATCCCACCTTGCAACCTCCCGTTTCCTAAAGGACACAGCTATCTTGGCCAATAAGTTACCCAAAGTGCGCAAGAATTATGCGCTCACACAAGTTCCAGGAGGAGGAATACCTCATGTTCAATGAGGAAAGGGTATTGAAGTCCTGTGGAGCAGCCCTATGCGTGTACAGGAAGAAGTTCTAACGCATAACCAAGAAGGGCCTAAGAAGGCTACTGTACCCCTCACTAACAAGGGCGATCTACCCATGCAGTAAATGAGTGTTAAAATTCTACCACCTTAAGATTTCATACCTTCTTGTCCTTCCCACCACCAAGAAGCTTTGAAAAAGATTATAGTGCTGTGTAAGGAGGTTGTGAAATCAAAAGGACATCACCAGTCTGCAAGTTTCCTTTCTTTCCAGTACCATATTTATAAAAAAATGGGTTTTGATTCCCTCCAAGGTGCATAAGCCAAATTCAAACATAAACAAACCAATTGTGTAAGTCCTGAATGGTTCTTCCAGCTTGATCGCAAGTATTAGCAACAGAATTATGAAAGGGCCCATTCCCCCAGTAGTAAGCCTTCCTAGATTAGCGACCTAGCTCACATGGTAAATGAGCGGTGGTTTACTGCCCTGGCCCTCAAGGATCCTCCCTCTCTGACCTCCATTTTCTCTTCTACTTTTGTGAAAATGAATGAAGTGGTGTGAAGAGAGGTGGTTCATTCTAGGAGCCTCTGGCAGAACCTTAGGTTTCACCCCACATAAGGCCTGGTTATTGAAATTTTATAAGATACCACCCAACTCTGACCACAACTTCATATTAGCCTCGGCATGCATAGCAAGTTGGATTGGGTTTAACAGTAGTCCAGATTTAAGATCAAATTTTTAAACGCTCTTTCTACCACCAATTTTTGTTCAACCAATTTCATTGATAAACAGGCTCTTATGAAACGGGTGTCAATGGTTCAACAATCCAGACCCTGATTAGTGTTGGTAGCATCTCTCTGAACTACTCTCTAATACAAAATATATTTTAAAAAACTATAACTTGATTTAAACCTTTCAAAGCATCTGCCAATTTACTAGACTCTTCCCTCCCTATATAATTAAGATTTCCTCATAAAGGCTCAGGTCAAGCTTATTCTAAAATCTTTCCTGATTCTCCCCCACTTTTAATATAAAGGCATCAACCCTCCTTAGGGTAGGCTGCCAGTTTATTTCACTTCTTTACATTCCTTAAATAAACCAACCATTTCATAGTTTTCTAAAGTGGGATCCGCCCTCCACATATGACTTTTATTTGTGTCAACATTATCCGTTGATGCATTCCTTCATCCAAAAGTATATCTAACATTTATAAGTGGGCATCATAAACCTAAAGAACTATAAATTCTTCAAGCTATAATTGAGTATCGAGAATGAGTCTTTATAGTAAAGTCTGATGATCTGTCACGCGCACTGTGGATACCTGTAACTTTAATATGCTCTGACAATCCACCATCAATCTGTTGAAATCCTCTTGACCTCTATCCCCTTACTCCTTTGATACATTCTTATGCATTTTCCAACAGCTGCAAAACTCAGAGTGGTTGTAACCTTCATTGCCTCTTATGACCTTAGAGGTTGCTTCAGTAAGTTATGCGGTTACCTCCACTAAGCATTCTATATGTTATAAGAGCCTTTAGTATGCATTTAAATCAGCTTGAAAGTTATTTAACCCTAGAATATCCCACTATCAAGTCTCTAGGTCAGCTGAGCCTTTGGCATTCTGGGCCATCCACTGCACTAACACACCCAGTTTGTATGTGAGTCTTCTTTCAGTCATCTCAAAACATGACATAATAAACAGGTTATCAATTTTAGCGCTCATCACTCTTCTCTATAGAATGGAGAGACATTCGCCTACCTAGTTGTTAGGTACCCCCAACTACTCTCTTATCTCGCTTCTTTTTCTCTTGTTAAAGAGCACCTGAACTTACCAAAGAATCCTACCTGGTCATCTGACTGGGTAGAGCAAACTGATGTTCCTAGAGGAAGCAAGCTCACCTTGCCAGATTCCCAATAGACTGCTTCTCATCTTGGCTCCTTCTTCCACTATCATGGCTCTTTCACTCTCAGCTCCCATCAATGAAGAAAGGGCATATTTTACTTCTCATTGCCTTTTTTCATGGTCATTTGAGGTTACTGTTTAAGATCTCCTGTACATAGGGACTGCTGGCTATATTATGGAACTTAAGAATGCACAAGTTACAGACCTGTATATCGGTGTGGCCCCTCCAATATACTGACATCCCCTCAACCACATTAAGTGTCACACTGTGCAGTATCCAGTGCAATATCTTTGGCTATAACTCCTGTTTCTATGACCATTTTTCAGAAATTCCTGATTTTTTGTAACCTTTCATTATTGATGTTAATTGGTATTCCATCAACAGGTGAACATCAAGTTGGACTACAACATCCTCCCTTATCAATAAACTTGGTGGGGAATAACCACTAAATGATGTCCTTCCTCTTGAGACTCTCAGAGTTCTATCATAACTCTCAACACGCCATCCATGTATCTCACACAATACTTTTCTTCTTTCCTCGCCCCATATAAGGATGACTTTAGCATGAGCTTGGCTACCCAAAACCCGCCCTACTCAGAGTATGACCTGTCATTTCAATTGATGGTACACCTAGTTAACATAAATTGCCCTATATCCATACACCAAGGTAGAGGACAAAGATCTAAATTATGGCTGGATGACATGTTGGCGAAAGTTAAATCGTCAAGAAGTCCTCCCTTATTGCTTCTCCCTTTTATTTGCTCAGAAGTCAGATGGATCCCTGCGACCCATGTGTTAATTATGTAAATGAAAACAATGTTGCAGTTTTAAACCACTGACCCCTAGAACATTTTATTGTTAATAAAATTATAAAGTCGCAGGTCTTCTATAACCTTAATTTGGTAATTATCTTAAACCAAGTAGGAGTCAAACGTGGGCAGGAGTAGCTCACATCCATCTGCACAAAGCAAGGAATATTTGAGTTCAAGGTGATGCCCTTTGAGTTGAAAATTGCGATGGTGACCTTTCAACGCCTCATTGAGGAAAACTTAGATATTTTCCGATTGTCCTGTCCAGTTGCCTATATTGATGTCATCCTAATCCATTCTCTCATTCATGAACAGCATGAGAAAGATCTTGAAGCAGTAGTGGCTGCCCTTCACAGGGCTGGGCTCTTTGTGAAGCCCACTTAATGAGAATTTTTAAAAAAGGTGACCTTCCCTGGGTAATATAGTTTTTAAGAAGAGCTATCTAGTTCCCCATGTAAGTTAGAAGTTATCCAGTTCTGGCCAACTCCAACAAACCAAAACAACTCCAAAGCTTTCTAAGGATTGTGACCTTCCTTAAAAATTTATCCTCTGCTAATTCAACTAGCGACACCTTTCAATTCCCTGAATGGCAAGAACACCCCTTCTAGTAAAAACTCAAATGAAAACATACAATTAAAAATAAAAAAGAGGTCTTCCTTACTGCGCCAGTTTTCAAAGTAAAGACACGTTTAAGCCCTTCATCCTTGATTGTAATACATCTTCAGTGGCCTTAGGTGCAGTACTTCTCTAAGAGCATGATGGGTTGAGCACCCAGTTTCTTACTTTTCCATACGTTTTTTTCCACTGAGAAAGTCTGAGCGATCAATGGCAAGGAGATAAAGGCGGTTCCTTAGGCACTGACTCACTGTTGGTATCTCCTCCAGGTGGCACATCACGAAATTATTGTGCGTACTGACCACTAGTCCATCATATATTGAAAGAATCCTTAGAATTTTGTCCTTTGGCAAGCTTAAATATACTGCGACCTATGTAATTTTTTGATCATGAGTCTGAAAATGGGCCTTATTATCTTACCTGACATGCTAAGTATAAATTCTGCCATAAACCCAAGCATAGACAAAATACCTTACCTTAATACCGTTGTCTCCACCTCATAATTTCTTTTTCTGACCACATTTTCAGTTTTCTTTGCCATCTAGCCCTCTAACGTGAGCTTCCTTGACCAAGTTGTCGCCACCTAAATGATCTCCCCAGAGTGGATTTCATTATATGATGATTTGGAAACTAAGTACCACAAGAGTAATCATTAATCCCTTAAGGATAGGATAATCTACTTCAAGGACAGAGCCTAAATTTATCCACCATCAGCAACAAAGTGCTTCAAGAACATCATGCTCCCCAAATTGTGTGTAACCTTAGGTCCAAAAAGTGCGGAAATTGATTAAAAAAAAACTTAAAACTGGCCAGGATCCCTCATGGAGATCCTCGCATAATCTCCAGTTGTGTATTATATTCACTCTCTAAGTTTAGATTAATTTGAAAATAAAGGCATCTTGCATCTGTTGCAACAGACTAAGGATCCCTGGAACTCAATTTTAATTTTGATTTAGAGCTTCCTCAAAGGATATGACGCGATCATGGTGGTCATTTATCAATTTACTGAGTTTGCACTCATCATACTAATAACATAATAGTCACTTATGAGGAAACCGCGGCTCTGTTTTAACCCATGTATTCTGTATATTGGTCTCCCCAAGGAAATAGTAATTGAGCATGGGCCCAATTTACCACCATATTCTGGTGTGCCCTTTTTAACCTCATCCAGATAAAACCCTGCTGGTAAACTGCTTACCATATCTAGTTAATGGTCAAACCAAAAGTGTGAACCAGACCTTGGAGCAATAATTTCGCTATTATGCTTCTGGCAATCATGAAACGTGTGCATCAAACCTTACCATGGCACAGTTTGCATATAACAATGCTCCAAATGCCTCCACCAACTTCTCCCATTTTGAGGTTAATTTGGGATAAAAACCTCATTCCATATTGGCACCCGCCTCACTTCCACAATTTCTGCATCATAGGAATGTTTGAGCCATATACGTGTAACCCACAATCTTTATGAGAGCACCTGTCATAGGTGATAAATAAATTATAGTAAATTCGAGGACCAAAAGCTCCACCCAGGCCATGAGCTCAAGGTAGGTTCTCAGGTTATGCTGTATACCAAGAATTTTGATATAAAAGTCCCCTCTCAAAAATTGTAAAGCAAACGCTCTGGGCATTAAAAGTGATGTTGGAATTAGAAAAAGCGCCATCCATATTAAGCTCCCATACCATTGGAAAAAGCACAACCTATTCCATGAGTCCCAGATGCCTCCATTCAAGGGCTCATGCCCATGTCACTTGAACCTATCATGGTAGACGATTTCCAAGAGGCAGAGGTAAAGGCAATCTTGGCCTCAAGGAAATTGCGCCGTTCAAAATTAGTACCTGGTGGCCTTGAAAGGCTACCCTTCCTATGAGAACAAATGGTTAATCATTAAATACTGTATGAACTGTAAGAAAATAGTGGAAGTGTTCCATGTATCCCACCCTGAGGCTCCCCCTCCCCCTAAAAGAATGTCACCCTTATCACCATCAAGCTCCCTGAGAATCATAAAATACGCCCGCTACCATGTCTCTGGAGGTAGAATGTACCCTGTTCCCAAAGATAAAAATAATGAAAGTCCAAATGACCGGTTCTTTAAATGAATTTAAAGTATTACCCTCACAGGGTTAAGAAAGGTCACAAGCCTTCAGTAGAGCTCCTTTCCAAGACTATCGACCTACTCATGTGGTAGATGAGTGGTGGGTTTCTGCACTGGACCTTAAGGATCATCCCTCTCTACCCCCATTTACTCTTCTACCTTGGTAAAGATTATTGAATTTGTGTTCAGTGAGTTGGTTCAGTCTAAAACTTCTGGAAAGACAATAAAGTTCGCCCAAATTATGGCCTTTGTTGACAATCTTCAAAAACCCACTCATCTCCGCCCATAACCCCATTTAAGCCCCACCATACCTAGTAAGTTGAATTGGTTTATTTATTTTAGTCCAAAATGCGGATCAAACTTACAGATCTCTCAACCCATCCCCAATGTTTGTCAATAAGCTTCCTTAATAGAAAAGGCTCTTGTGAAACTAGTGGCAATGGATCAACATCTGGATAAATCTGTCCAAGATTGATAGCATCTATCTGGACTACTCTCTGATCTATAGCACATGCTATAATTAATTTTTATACCGTGATCTAAACCTGTTGATGCCTCTCCTCAATTTACTGCACTCTTCCAAAACTACGTAATTAGGATTTTCCACTGAGGCCCGGGTGCAGTCCAGTTCCTAAATCTCCATCCTAACTCTCATCTGACCCTACAATAAAGGCAACCATCTTCATTAAAGAAGGTTGCCAGTTTATTTTCACTTCTTTTATCTTCCTTCAAATATATCAACCTCTTCCTAAATCTTTTCCATTGGAATTCGCCCTCTACATCTGAACTTTATTTGTACCAACGTTATCTGAATATTCACGCCGTCAGCCAAAAAATTAACACTAACATTAATGGAGTAACATTCTGATCCACTGATCCCACAATAGTTTACGCTGTAATTGAATCATCAAACATATGTTTTCAACATTGTTTGCCCATACATTGCTTAAGGTGTGGTACCTTCAGTTTTAGTATTCTTTTCCAATACATGATCAATCTAAAGTGATCCACCTGACTTTCAAATTCCATACTTCTTTGACCCATTATTATGTATTTTCCAAGAGCTACAGAACTAAGAGGTGCTATCACGTTACTTGACTCTCCAGTCTTGAGGTTGCCCAGTAAGACACATGGTTTCCCTATTACAACCTTCTGTCTTGTTTTGAATTCCTTTTATATGCATTTAAATCAGTTTTATGTCCATTTATCCCCTAGGCCAGCCACTGTAAAGTTTCTAGGTTAGCTGATACCTTGGCATAATGTGCCAACCACTTAGCACTAACACGCCCAGTTTGTTTGACCATTCTTTGTTAGTCATCTTGCATCATGACAGGATGGATTGAATTTAGCCAGGTCACACCTTCACGCTTTCCAACTAGCCTGAGGGTGTTGTGATCCCATTCTCAATAGGTTTAGATTTGCCAAACTTACATAATTCAAATTGGAATCATCCTTACTTTCCTTGCCTATGAAAATGGCCCACCAGTTATTGCCAGCCAGATTTCTCACCAATTATCAATATATGGCTAAACTTAAAAGATATAAAAAAATTATAACACCAATTCAACTAAGTGTTGTAGTAATTTCTTAACTTGTCAAATCATTATTGTAAGTACATAAATTTGTTGATCCCTTTGGATTTCATTATGAAAAATTAGCTGGTTGAAATGTACAACCCTCTTACTACTCATATATGATTTATAAGACAGCATCCCCCAAAATATAGTGCTGTTAGTCCAAACTTTTAGTTTTATAATTTTATATAAAGATCCTTATATTTTCCATTATGTTACTTTAGGTAGTTTGCAGTGACTCTTTGCAGCCATGTTTTTAATTTTGGATTGTTGTCCTGTAGTAGACTTTTCCACCCTAATCTATATAAACTACTGTGATTGACTGTAAAAATAGTATTCTGGTTTAATTTTGTGTTGTACATATCAAGAATGACAGGTCAGTTTTATTATTATCAGAAGGTTCCATGACACCTTGCTTTGTGATCTTATGTTCAGTAATTCCATATCTAGTTAGAAGAATGAGCACTTGAAAGGTTTAGAATGAGGGAGCTTCATTGGATCTGTTTTCTATTTCCTGTAGAAGATCCGGGAGCCCATTAGATGTTTTCAGATAAAATTACTAGATCATTTTTATATAACAGAACATGCAATAAATTAAAGTCGCCCAAGTGTTCATCCTATTCCCTTTGTAATGTCATTGGGGCGTTAAACAGGTTATGTGTCATTTGAGCTGCCTCTTATAGCCCTTTGTTACCTACTGAGGCACTTAAAATTTTCTTAATGTGAGTTTAGTCTGTCAATTATCATTATTAAGATCCATGTTTTCAAATATACTGGGCTCCAACAAGTAGCAATGGGAGTTGTCAATTTGAGACAGAGGTTAACAATCCTTTTTATTCATCAAATTGAGCTTTCTATGGCCTATTACCAACCAGTGACTGGAATCCTTCTTGCATACCAACAGATGAGGAGAGGCTCAGATGCTTTAATGTATAACTAGAAACCCAACTCTAATGTCTTTTTAAGCTCTACTGCAACAAAGGCTTTTTTGACTTTTTTGCACTAGGTGGTTTCAACCTAAAGGGGGGATAAACGATTTTGGGATTCTTTGACCTTGATTTTCTATTAGTTTAAGCTCATATATGTGGCGCATCTCCCATTTAAACGCAGTGTTCGCTCTTTATCTTTCTAGATTCATATAGTATGGATGAAAAAAAAGGCCGGCGTATTTTACAAAATTTCTGACTTCCTTCAATGTACTTTTGTCAAATCCATTATGCTAGAACTTCCACTAGAGCTATGGCTAGTGGTTTCTTCAAACAGTTATAAGCTTTTTAAGCTTATTTAAGAAACTTTGTTCATTAGTAGCAGATGTAAAAAGGTAATTGTGGTTTTGGAACATTTCATTTTAGAGTTTCAAGTAAGATAAATATCGGAACTTTAAATTAAACCCACATAGACGGTGTCTAGCATCCCTGGACACATTAAACTTCTTCACTGTGGTCTTTTCTACACCTCAAACTTCCACTAGATGACCCATCAGTAAGTTCACATAAACTTAGGAGTTGGTGATAACCTGCACTTAGGTGATAATGGTTTCAGTTATGGATCATACAGAGGCACTCCTTTTTTCTTGTTGACCACTGTGGTGGCAAATATAAATTAGGGGCACTGAACATAATAAGTAATGCATTAAACTCTTTCAGACCTTTCTTTATGACAGATCTAGGATTCAATATTCTGCTTGTCAATTGATGGAGTTTTAGACACAGTGGAATCCAAATTTATAGTAAAGGATACAATTTTCTCTGCGTAAAGTATGATAGTAGTAAACTTAAGAAAGAATTGAGTGCCTTATAGTAAATAAATAGTATTATTTGAATTTTAGTTAAATTAACTATAAACAAATTTCCAATTTGGATGGGAAGCAAGAGTAAGATCTAATGGATGGGGTGCACTGAGGTCTGGCAGCATTATACTCCATATAACGAGGTAGGTCAGGCACAGTAATTATGCATTTCACAAGCTATGATGAGACATTCAGTGAGGATCCACTGTCAATATAGTGATTACAGTAATTTTATGATCCTTGAATGCAACTTGCAAAACCACGCTTCCGAATTGTGGAGGCAGAGTGAGGAACAGTAATATCTGGGAGCAGAATTTGAGTAAAAAATTTTAGGATCTTTATTATTAGAAGATTTGAGCTCATTACCCAGTAGATCCTCAGAAGCAGCACATCATATTGGAAAGGTTGTAGTTTTGTCTTGTTCAAAGGCAATTTGGTTCTCAACATGAAGAGCCTCTTTCTTCGTGTTGACAAGCCTTTTCTGTCTTGCTGGAATGTTGGCGTCAGAGCTCTCTGGAGGTGAGGCGCTTAACCTGAAGTAAGTACACCTTTTCTAGCCTTGATTTTTCTTTGCTTATATGGAGCTTACTTGTGGTCAGATCACAGGTGGCTAAGGAACCGTGGTCTTAGATACAAAGGCTGTGAGATTTCATCCAGAGCTTCATTATTATTACAAATACAAATGAATGCCATTCCTGAGCCCCATCATATGCAACTTAATCATATGAGTATAATGTAGTGGCAGAAAGTTCTCATGACTTGTTCCATGGTAAGGCATTCCTTTATATGGGAGACTATAACCTCTGAGCTATGCAGACCATTCAAGTTGGTATGTGATTTACCTTTTTATGATCACTCACCTCTTCAATAGCACTTTTAATAAAGGAGACATTCTTTCTTCACCAGGCATAAACTTAACCTTAAAAGTGAGGATTTAAGTGAGACGTCATGTTAGGTGAAAGGGTGAAGCAGTAAGCGGGTGCTAGGCCCATGGTAGAGGTAATTAATGTCAGTGTTGGCGCTACAGTTCTCTTGACTGGCGCTGGGGTTTGAGGTGGCTTGAAGCTGGAAATTGGAAGTGAGCAACGAAGAGGAAATGGAAAAATTAAGGTTAGTTTACCAAATATTTTATTAATTCAAAATGCTTCAATATTTATAGGGTGCATGGGAACTCAATGCCTTTGGGATCTTTGGGTCCTCATCCAATCAGGATCTTTAGTAACCTTCCAGAAAGGCCTCCTCAAGGGCGTCCTCAATGGATATTGTTGCTCACCTGACTGAGAAGGTGGAAAGCCCGCTCCATGTGACTCAGTACTAGGTAAGGTTGATCCAGAAAAAGTTTTATCTTGGCTGGAATCGATGATTGACTTGGTACAGCCAGATTCGGAAGATGGAAATTTGAGACAATTTTTATCTCGAATCCTGACAAGGCCCCCTTCAAGATCCTGTCAGAGGGGGAAGTACGGCTGGAGGAACTGACCATGCACTTGGTTTACAACAGTCCCTTGCTTGGTATCGGCAATGGAGTATTTGGACTTCACCTTGTGTATCACTTTGTAGGGCCCAGACCACAGTACTTTGAGCTTGTTCTGTCGGCCTCCTGGTTGATGATGATAAAAGAGAATGAGGTCACCTAGTTGAAATTCTGGTAAGGAGGGTCATCTGAGATTCGATTGGGATGTCTCTCTTCCAGTGGTGATAACAATGCCTTGAGTGGCTTGGGCTTGGAGCCGGACAATTTCATTGGCAAGGGCCCTCATATTTAAATTGGCGTTCTCAGGAGTGGAGGCTTCGAACAGGGGCTGGATGCTACTGGGTAGTCGTGGGGCCCGCCCATACAGGGCTTCAAATGGGGACATTTTGATAACATGGTGGTAGCTTACTTGGTATGCAAGCAGGGCGCTGGGCAAATAGTGGTTCCAGCGGCCAGGATCCGAGGCAGCCAACTTCCGCAGGATGGAGATGAGAGTTCCATTAGCCCTTTCCACTGCCCCATTAGTAGAAGGGTGGTAGGAGCAGCGAAACTCTGGGTGGTTCCAAATAGTGAAGTTAGCTCCTGTACTACCTGGGAGGTGAAGTTCAAACCATTGTCCGAGAGCAAGGTCTGAGGGCACCCATGCTGGGTGAAAATGGAGCGAACAAGGAACAAGGCGGTAGCCTTGGCCGTGGCTGCAGGAACTGAGATTGCCTCAACCCACTTAGTCAGATGGTCTATGGCAAGAATAATATACTTGTGACCATGTAGACCAGTGGGGAGGGGACCCACCACGTCGATACTGACAACATTGAAGGGCTTGGTGGGCGCGACGACAGAGTGCTGATAGTAGAGGGTTGGCCCAGTCTTGGGATCGGCAGGTCATGCAGGCTTCCAAAACCTCTTGGATAGTTTTGACCATTTGGTCCCAGTAGTAGTGCGACTTCAGCCACTCATAGGTCTTCTTGACCGCACCATGCCCCACAGTAGAGTGGCCTTCCAGGATGATGTCAGTATGAGAGGAGGGTCAGATGTAGGGAAGCCACTTCTTGTTGACTCTCTTGTAGAGTAACCCATCCTTGATCTGAGTGTCTTGAGTCATTCGGCAGAGTTTGGCTTGGACCTGGGGGGATTCCAGCTCCCAACGTTCAGGCTGCCCTATTAAGTCATAGAGCCAATCCTCCTCTGGGGTCAGGACTGCTAATATCGGCATCTGGGAGAGTCTGTCAGCATTCTGGTGAATAGCACCGGCGCGATGGACAATGGTGAAGTTGTAGCTTTGTAGTCGTAGGGCCCATCTGGCCAGCCGTCCATCAGGGTCTTTCATTTGCTGCAACCATCGAAGGGAAGAATGGTCAGTAATGATAGTAAAATGGGTGCCATAGAGGTAGGGCCAAAAATGCTTGATGGCTAAAAGTACAGCTAGGCATTCCCTCTCGGTAATGCTGTAGTTTCGTTCAGCCTTGCTTAGGGTTTTGCTAAAATAAGCTATGGGATGGTCAACCTGGTTCTCATCATGCTGAGCCAGGATAGCCCCCACAGCGACGTCGCTAGCATCTGTGAACAGCAAGAAGGGCTTGTCAAAATGGGGATGAACTAGAACAGGTTTAGTACATAAAGCCATACGTAGGGTGTTGAAGGCCTGTTCCTGTTCAGGTTGCCAGTCGAATGGGACATTTTTTTGTAGGAGGTAGAACAACGGCTCAGCCAGGTCAGCAAACCGAGGGATGAACTGATGGTAATAGCCCACCATACCTAGGAAGACTTGAATATCTCGTAGGCTCTGGGGGCGCGACATCTTCTCTATAGCATTGACCTTGTTGGGGATAGGTTGAATGCCACGCTTGGAGACCTTATGGCCTAGAAACTCTAGCTCAGGCTGGAAGAAGGAGCACTTTGAGAGCTTCAGCTTGATGGAGGCCTTCCGGAGATGCTCAAAGACTTCCCTAAGGTGGTCTACATGTCCATTAAAAGTTTGCAAAAAAACGGTGATGTCATCTAGGTAGACCAGGACACAGGAGAGCTTCAGGTCCCCAAGGATCCCATCCATGGCGCGCTGGAACGTGGCTGGGGCGTTGCAAAGGCCTTGGGGCATCCTGGTAGGCTCAAACAGCCCTTTGTGGGTGATTAGAGCACACTTGGCTCGTTCTTCGGGAGCGAGCTCGACCTGCCAGTACCCACTGGCGAGGTCCATGGCTGAGAAGTACTGGGAACCTGCAAGCAGTCAGAGCGAGTCATCAATATGGGGCAGAGGATAGCTGTCCTTCTTGGTGATGGAGTTGAGTCGTCGATAGTCCATCACCACCCGGTGCTTGCCATCCTTCTTTTGGACCAGCAACAGCGGGGAGGACCAAGGGCTACGTGAGGGAACCAAGAGCCCCGCATCGAGCAGCTGTTTGAGTTCTACTGTGACCTGGGCCTCTTCAACCTTGCTCTTGTGGTAAGGCTGGGACCAAAATGGGGGGCATCCCCAGTTTCTACATGGTGGAGGACTCCGTTCATCCTTCCAAAGTCATAGGTCAAAGTGGAGAAGAGATCCGAGTATTCCTCCAGGAGCTCCTGAACCTTAAGTCACTGATCATCAGAGAGAGAGGTCCTTTCCTATGTTAGCATCGACCAAGTTAACTGATGATGGCAACTCCAAGCCAAGGTCCCTCAATTCCCCAAAGCTTTGGATGTCAGCAACAGCCCCCATTGGTAACAGGCGAACGTAAGCAGTGGGCTGGCTAGGTCCTATAACTTTTGGTTTGTCAGTCAGGTTGGCTAGCAACACTGATATTGACCCAGCATACGCTGGATTAAGGATTCTGGGGCAGGTCAGCGCTTCCTTGGGAGATGGGTTATCCAGACCTTGGACCTCCAGTAAATACCCTGAGGGAATGTTAACATGGACCCAGGTGTCAACAACGACCTGGGATTTTGGGGACACGGTAGTGGTCTGGGGCAAGTAAATTGGCATCCCCTCAGATCCATCCACAGCAGGAGGGGGTAGCCAGACTCGAGAGCCCCAGATGTGGTACTCAAGCTGATCGATTCGTCCTTTGGTCTCCAGTAGGCAGGCTCAGGCCTTGACATCCGCCCTAGAGTCATGGGCAGTTTCAAAAACCAGAGGGACTCTGTGTCCTAGAAGGGAGAGTAAACCACCGTCATAGTGGATAACAGCTGAATAGTCTCAAAGAAACTGGGTTCCAAGGAGTAGATCATAGCTGGTGTTGTCTAAAGCAATGGCAGTTGTATCCAAAGTGAGCTTTCTGAACCAAATCAGGAGAGAAGAATAGGCCCCTATGGATTGGGTGTACTGGGGGCCAGCTGTGTTATACTCCATGTAGTGCGGCATGTCAGGGGCAACCTTGATGCATTTCATCAGCTTGGAAGAGATAACATTCACGGGGAAGCCACTGTTTATTATGGCATAAACTGGAATCTTGTAGACCTGGATGGCGACTCGGGTGACCAAACTTCCAAACTGAGGTGGCAACGTAAGGAACATAGGAGAATTATCAGAAGAAGAGTAAGCAGTATCCTCTTTCTGCTAAGCATCACTTTTCGAAAATCAATTCAGCCTGAAATTTAGCTCCACTAAAGAGATTTACGAAAACTATTAGCAAATATGGCGGGAAACCCCGCAAAAGAACCCGCAGGCTATGCCAAACGAGCCAGCACCACCCCCAAACGAAGCAACCCTCGGTTACCCACCTCAGGGTCAACCAGAATCACCCGCTCTCAAGCAGCAGCCATGAAAGCAGGCACCACCCCCCAACCCGGAGCTACTCCAACTAGCGCCAGTTCACCTGATCGCACTTCTGCAACCTGCACGCCTAACAGCTCTGTGTGTGCTGCCTCCCACCAACCCGCTGGGCCCCCTCCAACCAAGGAGGCCATCACCCACGCTGTTTTAATGGCGTCTGCTCAGTTGAATGCAACTCAGCCCATCCAGACATTCACCTCCCCCATTGTGTCAGCTAATTCAGCCCCATCTATTATTGCTGACGCCGTGTTTCTGGCTCCCTCCATGAGGGGCGATACCCAGCTACCTGGCCCCCAAATCCTCAGATGTAAGGTTGGATTAGCCGCACATTCTGGTTCTACTAAGCACCAAATTGGGACAATCTACTTTTCCCAACGAGGATTCAAATGGTTCGGATTTTGGAACTTCACACCAGTTCCAATCTCACCCGTCCCATTTAAACCCCGTAATTGGCACTTCTCAAGTTGGCACTTTATCGCAATATGCTGAAAACGACCAATTCACTAATCAGCCAATGAGTTTTGCCCACAAAATCACAGCAAATACTCGGGCTGAATTTACCCAAATAGATTGGGATGGTGATGAAACATCTCCCTCCTCCCAATTGGCTGGAGTTAATTCCAATCTGGATGGGACTCCCCAATTTAGCGAGGCCCAACAATCACCTGGCCCCCAAACCCTCGGATGTAAGGTTGGATTAGCCGCACATTCTGGTTCACTAAGCACCAAATTGGGACAATCTACTTTTTCCAATGGGGATTTAAATGGTTCAGATTTTGGAACTTCACACCAGTTCCAATCTCACCCGTCCCATTTAAACCCCATAAACGGCACTTCTCAAGTTGGCACTTTATCTCAATATGCTGAAAACGACCAATTCACCAATCAGCCAGTGAGTTTTGCCCACGAAATCACAGCAAATACTCGGGCTGAATTTACCCAAATAGATTGGGATGGTGATGAAACATCTCCCTCCTCCCAACTGGCTGGAGTTAATTCCAATCTGGATGGGCCTCCCCAATTTAGCGAGGCCCAACAATCCGCCCCTCAATTTAATATGACGCCAGCAACTGCTGTAACATTCCAGAAACAAGGAACTCCGCAAACTTGTCCAAACCACCAGCTCACACTCAACCTGCAATTGCAGCCCAAAGCAAACACAAACGTACCAAAGGAGCCACTGGGGCGTGGCAAAAACCTCTGGCACCAACGCTACCCAAAGCTGATCCCCGTGAAGTGGCGTTTATTGCTGATGTTAAGAAGAAATGGGCCGAAACTAGAGCGCAAAAAGCTCTACCTCGCTCAACCCTCTCCCACGCAATTCGCCTTTATTATGGGCATAACCCTGTTGAATTCTATACAGAGGATTACTTCTCATACTTTGCAGCGATTGTGGAGACATTCCTATTAACACCACCATCCATGAATCAGTGGAGGGCCACTACATCGATATGGGCTTCACTGAAGCTGCCCTTGCTGACCATGCTGCCACCCTCCAGGTCATTATTCCACGCGGATCTCTTCGCATCTCCCGCACACGCTCTCACCTGGAGAAAATTTCATGGGTTACTTTTTCCAACCTACCAACGACTGTTGATCCTGAGTCTCTTAAACTGGCACTCCATAGTGGTTTAATGGAGTTTGGGTCTGTTCTTTCAGTGGACTTTAGCGTCCCCTCTTACTATGCTCCCACTCAAAGAGCTCGCACTGCTAGGGCGTCGTTCATCCCCTCCCCCACTGTATCCCGTAACATTGAGGTTATTCCTCGTGTGGCGGTAGTTGGGGCATGCCCTGAGATCTTTTTTGTCGACCCTGATCAGGCGCGCCCCCGGTGTTCATGGTGTAACGCCCTTGGACACTTGTATAGTGGCTGCACAGCTCAAAATAAGCCCTCTTAGCCACCACCCAGGGGCCTAAACCAGGCCAAAAACGATCCCACATGGCTGCAGCAGCAATTCCACAACCCACACAATGGGTTCCCGTTCAAGACCTGTCCCCTGAGGCCTTACGCCTAGCAGTTGAAACAGCTAACCCCACTATTGGTGTGGGATACCTTCGCGCTCATGCCCCCTTCCAATGGGCACCCCCTCCAATCTCCCAGAGTCAACTCCCTCTCTCACCAAGCGCAAGGCATCTCCCACAGGGTGCCCCTCGTCAGCCACCCCCGCTCAGAGCTCCGCGGCACCCCCACCAACCTCCACCAGCGATTTATCGCATCAGCCCTCAGCTCCCAATGGAGCTATGCCCACCAGCATGGACTGGCAACTCGCGGCCTGCGGTAGAAGTGCCACCTCAAAGAGTCCTACCCCAACCCCACAGTCCATTTCGTGCGGATCCTTTGAAGTGTTGGAGGAAGTGAATATGGACTCAGACTCATCAAATGGGGACACCGCGGAGGTCACCATTGAGCACCCTCAGGTCCTTCCCCTGCAACGAAGCGGGGGCAGCATCCTAGGCTGGCTTACTGGGTCCTCCGCCCCCCCCACCCTCTCCTTCCCCTCAGAACCCTCGACGCTCCTCACGGATTGCAGCTAATAGTCAAGCTAAAGGACTCAAAACTAGCCGCCTCACAGCAGCAGGTTTAAGCGCTGTCAACCCCCCAGGACATGGAGGGGAACAGCTATGAGTCCCCATGGCAGCACCCTGGCCCTGTAATCCATCAACGCAAATGGGTTGCGGGACTTTAAGCGGAGAGCCCGCCTCCTCCAAAACTTCAGGTCAGCACAAATTGACATCGCTGCTGTCCAGGAGCCCCATATCCTCCCCCACGAACAGTCTGCATGGAATGAACAGTTTGGAGGCAACTCCTTCTGGACAAACCATGCCGCCCTTATTGTTTTGAATCCCCAGGTTAAAACCCATTCTTTTTCACAATATCTAGGTGGCCGCCTCATACTGGCCAAACTCACCACTCCTGACTTCTCCTTCTTCGCTGCAAGCATCTACCTGCCTAATGCAGGTCAGGAGCAAAATCGGCTCTTGGAAGAGCTCCTCCAACTCAATCTCCCACGGAATACAGTCCTCTTAGGAGATTTCAACACAACCATAAGTCGCGTCCGTGACTCTTACCCCCTGCAGCAAAGGAACGCCCTGGATCAAGTCGCCTCCAGGATTTCCTTCGCCTGAGTGGCTTTATAGATGCGCTTCCACCCTCCGCGTCTGGCCTAGGTTGCATGACTAGGATCCAGTATGACGGAGGAGCCTTCCAGTTAGCGTCACTCATAGATATGACACTGATTGGCCCCCTGCTAATTGGCCGCGTCTCCTCTCCCATCTCTCGTGACAACCATCTGAGTGATCACAGGTCACTCACCGTTGTCCTCACCACCACACTTAGACCGTCGCGTAGGTTCTGGCCTAGGTTTGCCCCAGCTCTTCTCAACAACCCCTTCACTAAGGATAAGCTGTCTATGACCATCCGGGAGACTCACCTCCCCCACCCCACCTGCTTGACCACAAGGCTAGATGGGCGGTGACCAAGGAGGGCATCACCCGCGTTGCTTACAACTGTGCCAAAGCCCAGATGACTGCAGCTCGCGCCAGAGTCAAAAGGGCGGAAGCCAGAATCAGACATCTAGAGCGAAACTGCCAGCCTTCGCCCTCTCCCAGATGGTTGGAAGACTGGGAAGCGGCGCAGGAAGCACTCCGCTTGGAGCTCACACTGCAGGAAGAACGGGCAGCAAACTTTACAACATCTCGTTACTATGCTCAATGGGAACGCCCCACCCGCTTCTTCTTTCAGAAACAGAAAGCCCGGTCAACAGCGCAGGATATTACTGCACTGAAGATTGGCACTACAACCACTTCGGATAAGGAGGAAATCACGCAGGAACTACACCGCTTCTACTCCAGCCTCTTCCATGCCACCCAGGTGGACCCATCGGACATCCAAGACTTCCTGTGGCGGGCTCCAGAGCCGCCCATTGACCCACGGGCTGATGAGGCTCTACTGGCGCCTATTTCCATCCAGGAGGTGATGGAAACCCTTCTGAAATCCCCACGGCTTAAAGCCCCCCAGGCCCAGACGGAATACCCTTTGAGGTGTCCTTCTGGAACCTGCAGTGATAGCCAGAACCCTCCGCGACCTCTTCGCTGCACTCTTGGTGAATGGCAGAGGTCCTCCCCGACTCCAGAGGCTCAATCACGACCCTCATTCACAGAAGTCAGACCGTGAGAACCTGGCGAACTGGCGCCCATAGCGTTGATCAACACAGACCACAAGCTCTTCACTAAGCTTCTGGCTAACCGCATCACCAAATGGGTGTCACCTCGCCTCTCCCCATCCCAGTACGGTTTTATTCGGGGAGGTCGTTATGGGACAACTATAATGACCTTCACGTGACTTTGACTGCTAACTCTCGTAAGGTGAATGGCTTTGTGGCTCTTCTGGATATGGAGAAAGCATATGATCGGGTAGCCTGGAAGTATATTGATGCTTCCCTGGCCCGCTTCCATCTCCCACCCGCAGCTAGGCGCTGGATATCAGCGCTCATGACCAGCTCCACACAGAGTCCTGGCGCCAATGGGTTTTACAGTGGCAGTACCAGTTGGACAAGGTCTCCGGCAAGGGGACCCCCTGAGCCCTATCCTTTTAACATCACCCTTGACCCTTCTCTTGGCCTCCTTACAGGATAAGCTAACAGGGATTCTGGTCCCAGGTAAAGCCCCCACACGCACCATGGCATTTGCAGATGACACTGCCATTGCATTTGGCTGCCCTGGGATGTTGCCCTCGCTGCTGTGACCATTGAGAGGTACACCAAGGCGTCCAACGCCATGGTCAACACCTCCAAGACAACAGTTGTACAGGTCGGACTCCCCCACCTTCCCCCCACCATTTGGTATTGAACCTGAGCGCGGTACCTTCCGTCACCTGGGCGTTCTCACCAACCAACAAGGAGTTGCGCTAAAAGACAATGAGGACTTGCTCCTTGCAGCAGTTAACTCCAGGATTGCCAGCTGGAACCGGCAGCACATCACCCCCCAGGGTCGAGCTCTGATGGCCAATGTGTTCCTCCTCTCCAAAGTCTGGTTCCTAGCGCACGTCTGCCCATTCACAGATGCCTTTTATACGCGGCTCAATGTACTCCTCCGCTGTTGGATCTGGGGCTCAAATCATCCACCAATGGCCCTCTCAACCATTGCCCGACCCTGCAATGAAGGGGGCCTAGGGCTTCTGGACACGCGATCCCACGCCACCACAATCTTCCTGAAGTTCCTATGGCCGATTATCTGCTGGGACGCGACCCCCATGCCCCAATGGGCGCCCGCCCTCCGCCAGTCAGTGTCAGCAGCTCTGGGTCTTCCTAGAGCATCTCTGACCTCATTAGGGGAGTGGCTCACAAACCACCCAGGCCATCACCTAAAACCATCCTCATCCCCCTACTGGAACCAGGCTCTCCTTGCCCTGAAACGAGTAGGCGCGCGGATCCACCATGCCTTCCCATACAGAAGGGAAGGCCCTGGCCTCAGCCCACGTCGCCATGCAATTGTGCACAATGGACAAGTTGTCACAACTCGCCTCAACCCCCAAGATCGTCCTCCCATCCGCCCAAGACTCCTTGAGCTCCTCCCTCCCTCCGTGAGATTTGACCTTAAGGAATTGTGGAAGGACGTCTATCACCCCATCCTGTCAGCAAAGGTGTCCAACACCTTATGGAGAGTGCTCCACTGTTCATACAGGACAGGGGAACGGACTGGCCCTACCTTCCAGCACTGAAGCTGCCCCCGCTGTGTGGAGCCTATTGACTCCCACCTCCATCGTTTTTTCACCTGTCCAGGTGTCGCCGCATTTTGGCCAAAGGCCCGCGCGCTCCTCCATGCTCAGCCTTGGTCTGGACACCCTGTGTAAGACCTCATGTTTGAGCAAACATTGCCTGGTTGCCACCGACCCCTCCGTGTCCTCGCCTATGCCACAGCCATCTGGACCATCCATAACTCCCTTCCTTCGTGCTGCCTTTGACCAGCAGGTGTGGACCCTTCCACACATGATCACCCACTTTCAGGTACACTTTGAGATGGCCCTGAAGGTCTGCACTATGTCGCCAACCCTCCCCCGCTCAGTTGTCACTGCAGCACGGCTCTGGCGCGCAAACCCCCTCCCTTTCTCGATGCCTCCCTCCCGCCCCTTCCCTCGCCTCAGGCTCTTAGGAGCCCAGGCGTAATTCAATAAACATTGATGAATCCCCCTTGGGTTGGGACCATCTAGTACTAAAAAAAGAGTAAGCAGTATCAATGTCTTTATTGTCATTAGATACCGCAGCTATTTCTTTAGAGTTAACAGCTTCTGGTTTGTGCGTAGGGGTTATTTGAAGCTGGACAGGGGTGTCAGCATGGAGCGCCTCGTCCTTCATGCTGACTGCCCTTTTCCCGCCTCTTCAGCTAGACGTTTCCAACAAGTTTTAGCGCTATGTCTAAAGCCATTGCAATAGGTGCACCGCAGTTGAGGGTTTTTTTGATTTTTGACTACATGGACCCTAGGGCGGTTAGAGGGACCTGCGGGCGCAGCTTTAGAGTTTAGGATCGTGGCAGGGATCTCGTTGAGGGCTATTTGATCTCTCTGATACAAGTGAACCCATTCTTCTGCCCGATCATATGCATCTGGACCTCAGGATAGGACCCCAAGGTGGAGATGATGGCGGTAATGGCGTCGTCTAGTGTGAACTGGCTTGTCATAACCAAAGGTTGAGCCTGAACGTAGAACCAGTTGGCAAACTCCATAGGGCTTTCTCCTTTGTTAAGTCAAATGCCCATGAACGCTTGCTTCTGGTTGGCCAAGGTTTAGTTACTGCCGAACTCTTGGATCAGGGTGGTGCATACTTGTTCCCAGGTGTTACACTCCTTCAGATGGGGAGTCATAATTTCCCGGGAAGTACTGTCTAGGCATGAGTGGATTTGCTTCACCCTTTGTTGGTTGGTGGCCTCCTCCATGGAACTCTCACAAGCATACAAGAAGGAGGCAATGCTCTCCCGCCCTGGGGTGAACTTCTCCTTGAAGCTAGGTTTAAAGTTAGTGACAATAGGAGTAGAGAGGGTGTTAACGCCTGGGATAGGCGTCAGCTCTGAGATCTCCGTTTCTGCATACTCTCATGGAGCCCTTTGGTCTAGCCACCTCTGCAACCCTTCTAAGTCTTCTTGGATATATTCCCAGTTTTGACTGAGGGTGGAAGCGGACGCCTTGCTAGCAACCTGCTCCTTTAAGGACTGAATTTCGGCGTTCTGTAGTTGAATCTGGTTTTCAATGGTGGCCAACTGGGTTTTGAACCTGTGACACGTCATTTCTAGCTGGGAGATGTGAGCATCGGTGAGCCTCATGAAAGTGTTGAGGTCATCCATCTCATCTGATAGCGCTTTGATGGAGACCCTGGGGTCGAGGGGAACACCATCCGTTTGAAGCTTGCATCCCAAGGCCACCTGTTGGATCTGGTCCCGCAGGGTGGCCAGAGCAGTTATTACATCATTTCGCCAGGGGTCTTTGGGTTCACCTGAGGTGAGGGGGCCGGAAGGCCCTTGGGGCCCATGAGGCCCTTTGGGTCAAGCTGATCACTGGCGCCCCTCAGGACCTTCTGGCCCCTAGGCCCTTCTGGTCCAGCAGCCGCGGGGAGTGGTCATGAAAGGCCAGCTCCCAGTAGCGCTGCTGTAGGTATTGTAGCGATTCTTCCACTTGTTGCAATTTTTGGGTCTATGTCGCTTCAAAATGCTGGGCATATTAGCGAAACTGCTCCTCAAGGTAGCCAGAAATGCCGCTATCTATTACCACTAGTTGGTCGCGGATTTCATTAATTAGCTGACGATTATCAAGGATAGCTTCACGATTGTCATGCACAAGGGAGGAGGCCGCGTTGTAGAAGTCAACCATATATGAATGTAAATTTTGGGTGAGCCCTAGGTGCCAGGAGACCTCCTGACGGTGTAATCCTATGAGCTGGAGGAGGTGATGAATTTCAGGATGAACGAAATTACAAAGGTAGCAATCAGGTCCCAAGATAAGCTCCCCAGCAGGTAATGCAGCTGAGGAGTATAAGTCTTGCATCGTGGATGGCACAGCAGAAGCGCGGGAGCAGCTGGAGCAGACATCCTCAGCGTAGATGCTGAGGATTAGTTGTTTGATGACATTGTGGGAATGTTTGAGATGAAGTTGGTATTGGCCCCCATCTAAGGAGGGCAGCGAGAATTGTAAAGCAGCGCAGAATTTGAGCCTTTCCGGCTGTGAGGGCAGTGTTTTGAATTGGGAAGAACTAACCCCATCGAGAAACACTCCTCAATTGACCAGTCGCTTGGTCTTCAGGGTTTCTATTGGTTTCCATTTTGTGATCAACGTTTTCACTGGGTCAGCTCAGAGCCCCCTGTAGTGAGCACCACTTTGTCAGCACTACAGTTCTCTTGACTGGCGCTGGGGTTTGAGGTGGCTTGAAGCTGGAAAATTGGAAGTGAGCAACGAAGAGGAAACGGAAAAATTAAGGTTAGTTTATCAAATATTTTATTAATTCAAAATGCTTCAATATTTATAGGGTGCGTGGGAACTTAATGCCTTTGGGATCTTTGGGTCCTCATCCAATCAGGATCTTTAGTAACCTTCTGGAAAGGCCTCCTCAAGGGCGTCCTCAATGGATATTGTTGCTCACCTGACTGAGAAGGTGGAAATCCCGCTCCATGTGACTCAGTACTAGGTAAGGTTGATCCAGAAAAAGTTTTATCTTGGCTGGAATTGATGATTGACTTGGTACAGCTGGATTTGGAAGTTGGAAATTTGAGACAATTTTTATCTCGAATCCCAACAGTCAGCATAATCCAAGTTGTCTTATTGGTCAATTTGTCAACGTATTTTTACCATGTAAACTTGAACTTCACCAAATATTGGTTAATAATGGCATTTAAGGCCTTCTGCTTTTACTGCTATTTATTTGTCTAATTCATCTTATTGGTTCTATGATTTAAGTTTGAAGTTACTGACCCTGGACTCAAGGTAGCTACATTGTTGCTCCAAGTAAGATAAACAATCCTCTGACATCCAAGATAAATATTTACATGTCCTTTAATTCTTTAAGCAATGTTTTTAAAGTGAGGGTCAGTTTAATTATCTTCATATCCAGAAGGACACCACATCCCTTAGTAAAGGCTTTCAATTGGCCACATAAGTCCTGTACCAAGGCTATTATTTCCTTTTCCAAGGTTTCTCTACATATTATGTCATTGTAAATGGGGAACTAGGGGCTCAGGTGGGCCAGAAGGACCTAAGGACTCAGAGGGTCCTGAGGATGCCTTCATGCCTTGGAGGTTCTGTGGGTTTGTGGGGTCTGAAGAAACTTTATATACCTTTCACTAAGGTTTTCCTTAGCAACGCTTACTCAATTTGTGGATCATGCTTTAAGTTGAATTATCTTCTTGTTACAGGTGGACTCAAGAAGCTATACCAGTATTACTGGGCCATATGAACCTTCTTGAACTTGGTTTTTCACTTCATGTATAACATCTTAGAGGCAGTAGGTCATTTGGTCAAAAACCTTAAAATTCATCAAGTAAGGCAATTGATTTTTAAGCCTTATTCAAAAATAATATTGTCCATAATATCTTTTGGTTATCTCTGATAAATGCAAAAGCAGCGTCATAGATTTTCACTAAATTGGCGTGGGTGGTTTAATTTAGATAAAGGTTGTATCATCTCCTGGTGATGCATCCCAATAGCCTAAAGAATATGGTAGACCTCTGGATGCATGAAGATGTGAAGGTAGAAGTCTGACCTGGTACTTAACTTGCTAGTGGGCATTTGAGAGGAGGAATAGAGGTCCCTCATTGTGAATGGTATGGCAGAGGCCCAGGACCAGATTGAATGGTCCAAGTTAGGTAAATTCAATATATTTGTCACAGATTTGGCTAAGAAGAACTAGACTGGGCTCCCAGTCATGGTGCACAAGCACCCAGTGGAGGCCCCAGAATGCCAGAGGCATAGTGGTCCAGGTGACTAATAGAAGTGAGGATCTACGGGAAACGTGAGGGAAGCAAATGTTCAGTAACGTACCAAAGGCCCCCAAGGCAAACCAGATGGTTGCGTTGAGGGCAACTGCAAGACTTTGGGGGAAACCCCCAAGGCGGGAGAGGCAGGGAGGATGACGACTCCTCCAGGGTTCATGGTTGCTGGCCTTTGTATTCTGATAGGGGGCTTGCACATCAGCGGGAGATGGCACAGAGGCCGCCATGTTATTAGAAAATATGGGTAGAAATATGGTAAACCACATGAAAGGGGTTGAGACTGAGTTTTACCTGAAGAGGGAGCTCTAGGTCCCACTGGTGAGCTGGACCCGCAGCAGCAGGGGTGGCTATGGAAGCTGAACCCACATGCAGCAGGCCAGAGATGCCTTGGGGCTGCTCCAACTGGGGATCAGTTTCAACGGAAATGGCGCCCAAACAAATGGAAGGGCCTCCATTTAATAGATGCGTGGAAATGAACAGAGCAGCAGATTTGCCATTGGGGGTGGGACAGATTATCATGTTTGCGATCTGCTGCCGCATGGCAGGATTGAGTGACTGGATAATTCAGTCAGCAAACATTGGAAAGAGGATTTGGGTGATGGCACGCTTTGTTAGATTGATTGATAAAATTGTTTATAATTGTTTTAAAAGCAGACGGAGCTCAAGGCAAACTAGGCGGATTTTTGGATTTTTTTCAGCAAAAGGCAAAAAGAATGAATTGACAACTGCCCTCAGTGGGGACAGTTGCTTTTTAAAATTGGGCGATAGGCATAGGGAGGTATTAAGGGATTGGTCATTCAGGGAATGGGGAAGGATTCAGTTTACTGCTTGGATGGGGGTAGAAGGCAGCTCCCAATTCTGTCAAAAGCTTAGAAAAATTTTGCAAATTTTCCCAGATTCCTGGAGCCAAGCCAAATCATTACTACTGATCCAGGTCATGATGACTCAAATTGGCCTGTTTGCATGGCTGGGCGGTCCAGATTTGTCTCAGGAGGCAGGGGTCCATGGATCAGATTTGTTGCAATTTGAGTCTATCCCACAATTGGGCTGCTCATATGATTCAAACTCCCTGGATCCATTTTGGAGTGTTAGGCCCAATAATCCAAGTCATTATGAACTGGGTTTGTGATCCAAGCTACATTCCGATCTGGCTTCTGAAACAGGCCAGCCCAGATCAGCTCTCCTAGTCTGGAAATTACCAGCTGGGCTCCAATGTTGGGAATTGCCATTTTCCAAAATTTTTGCCATGGCTTGCCTGGGGAGTGGGTGGACTCAGGGTCCTCTCCATGCCCCCTGATATGCGCCATCTCCCTGCAGACCCCTTCTATCAACCTTACCAGGATTGAAGAGGGGGAAGAGGGGGAGTGGGATGGCTTTGGGTAGGAAAGCTATCACCAAGCGCTCATCTATCATATGGGCGAGGTTGCCCAGCTGTGACAGAGGTTCCACTGGATCCTTGGGGCCCCTCTTTATCCGGAAAGGGTGCTGAACCATATCCAGTTGCAAGGGTTGGTCCCCAAGACTTACACTACCCTTCCCTTTTTTGACAGGGAGGATCCACCCCAGGGGCATGGACCAAGGCATAGTTCTTGTGGCGCTCTGGTAACTTTATGGCCATAATGGCCACAATCTTCTGGGGAGGCGGGGTGCTGTCAGGTGGGAGTATGGAATACCTCTATCAGTTCTTTAAAGTTTGTACATTCATGTGCGTTCACCCAGCTGTTCTCATATAAGGGTAATCTTTCCAGGCAACCAAATACTGAATGGATCGGCGGGACCTTCAGGAAGCTACAATGGCCTCCACCTCGGCTTCCTGGGATTCCCCAATGACGATTGGCTCAGAGGATGTTGTCCTTTTCCCCTTAAAGGGGTTAGAAGGGAGGTGTGGAAGACATTGTTCTTATAGTGCGCAGGCAGCCTCAGGCAGTAGGCTCCGTTGCCTAAATCCGTCTCGCCTCAAAGGGTTCTGAGCACTTGGCTGCGAGCTTGAGGGTGGGGGCTTTTAACTAGAGGTTGCAGGTATCCAACATGACAAGGGAACCAACCATGATCTCATGGCCTGGAAGACGCTTCTGATCAGCGAACTTCTTGTAGTCCTCAATGGACTTTGTCAAGTGTTCGTGTACCAGGTTGTGCATCTCATGGAGAGAGCTTATGCTGTCCCTGGTGGCCGAAACTTCCAAGAAGAGGTGGGGACCAATCTGGAAAGAGGAGTTATATCCCAGAGTGGCCTCAAATGGAGGAAGTTGGTTAGGGATGGAGGAAGTTGTTGTATGCGAACTGTGCTAGTGGTAGGTCCTTGGCCCAGGTGTCTTGTGAGGTCGTCGCATAGCAGCACAAGTACTGCTCCAGTACCTGGTTCACCCGCTCAGTCTGCTCATCGGACTGGGGGTGGTAGGCAGTGGATCAACAGGTCTTGATGAAAAGGAGGGTCAACAACTCTTCCCAGAACTGGGCCGTGAACTGGGGTCCCCTGTTACTCACTATCTCCTTGAGGAGACCAAACATGGCAAAGACATGGTTGACAAATGAATTTGCGGTTTCCACCACAGTAATAGAAGAGAGGCAGGGGATGAATAGTGCCAACTTGGTAAATCGGTCCACAACCACCATTGTTGCATCAAAACCACAGGAGGGTGGGAGCTCCACAATGAAATCCACTGAGGCTGAGGTCCATGGCCCCTCAGCTTGCTGCAAGGGGTGTAATAGTCCATTCTTACTTTAGAGCAATCTGATTTTTCCCAGGTGCAGGTGACACAATGATAGATTCAATTGGGGATGTCTTTTGAGGACCCAGGCCAATTATAGGTTCTCTTTATGAGATCTGCACATTTTTTGATACCAGGGTGGCTGACAGTCTGGGGGACGTGGTGTTCCTCAATGACATGGCTGCGTAGGGAAGGAGGAACCCAAACCTGATCACAGAACCAGATTATTCCATCCTGCAAGGTATATGGGGTTCTCTTGCAGCGCATGGACTCCAAGTCAGCCATAATCTCGATTCCTTCAGGGCAGCAGGTTTGAAAAGTGAGGACACGTGGGAGGAGCAGAGTGGCAGGGTCTACGTCAACAAAATATACATCAGGGGGAGCCAATAAGAGGATTTGGGAGGGGGCACTACTGTCATAAGGTCCTATGGGTCCTCCTCCCCATTGGGGAACAGGGAGAAGTTATGGCTGAGCATGTCTGGCAAGACATTCAGTGGGCCTTTGATGAATTCATACTTAAAATGGAACTCACAGAGGTCTTGATAAGTGTGGGTCTGCTGGCGGCCTAACTTCTGATGTTTGCGTTAGTAGAGCAGGGCCTTCTTGTCTGTCCAAATGGTAATTTCGTGCAGGGCACCCTGCAGGAGATATCGCCAGTGGGTGAGTGACCATGCCACCACCGCGAGCTAATTATCATATATTGGCCATGCTTGCTCAGTTGTGGTAGATTTCTGGGAGTAATAGGCCGCCGGGTGCTCAACTCCCTCAGGGTCCTGCAACAACACAGCGCCCACTGCCACTGACAAGGCATCACAGGCTACTATAAAGGGCCAGGACATGTCAGCATGCTCCAGGAAAGGGGCTATGAAAAACACCTCCTTAATATCCTTGAAGGCCTGCTGGCACTTGAGGACCATTTAAAGAGGGCGTTCCTTCCAGTGAGGGGGTGCAAGGGTGCTGCCAGTTGGGCAAGAGCGGGGGAAAATTTTCTCAAAAAGGTGATGGTGCCAAGAAAGCTGCGAAGCTGTTTCTGAGTGGTTGGGGTAGGCCAGGATTGAATGGCATCCATCTTGCAGGGGGATGGAATACCCATCCTTCAGGACAAGATTCCCTAGGAAGATAACCTCATCCCTAAAAACTCGCACTTGGAGGGCCTAGCAAATAGCCCTGCCTTGTGTAGGGCTGCCACTACCACTTCGAGGTCCCTGACATGTTGTTCAGGGGTGGGGGAATGGACCAGGATGTTGTCAATATAGGTCACCTCACAAGAGAAAGAAAGTCCCCCAACACATCATCAATAAAGGCGTTGGAAGGTGGCTGGCGCATTCTTTAAGCCAAATGGCATCACTCTAAACTGGAAAAGCCCCTGGCAATTGCGGATAGCTGTGAGCCACTCCTGTCCCCTCGCCACCCTCACTTGATTGTAGGCGTTCACCAGGTCCAGCTTTGAGAAGACGCGAGACTTGGTGATAGCCTGTTCTATGCTCTGCTCTAAGGGCAAGGCGTATGGGTCTGGGATGGTGATGTTGTCGAGGTGTCCATAGTTGATGCAGGGGCGCAGGGACCCATCTGCTTTCCTGGCAAAAACTATGGGGGAGGTGATTGGAGAAGACTTCTTGATGAGCCACCCCTTCTCTATCATGTCGTCCAGCCAACTGCCAAGAGCCCTATCTTCTTCCTCAGTATAGGGGTAGAGGGGGCAGTTGATCTTGACTAGGTCAACCATCAGCTGAAACGTCATGTCATACTCAGAGTGTGACAGGATCTTGGATGCCAGGAACATGTCAAAAATGGCCTTATATGGAGCTAGGCAGGGGGAAAGTCTGGAGGGAGGCCAGCTTGGATGGGATCCGGTGGGGCGATGGAACCAAGGGATGTGCCCTGGAGAAGGGTCTTTAGCAAGGGAATCTCACCACTCAACTTGAGGTTTCTGAACAACAAAGATTTGGTTGCAATATTGATATGAACTTGTTGGAGGCGCCACCAGCCCACCCCCAAAATTACAGGGTAGAGCAAGTTCTGTACCACTGAGAAATGGTCGGTAAATCCAAAGTCATGAATTAAGAAGTGCAATGGACGTTGGATGTGGTGGGACATCACGGACTCAGACAAGGCGCCCAGGATGGATGAAGCTTCCTCCATCATAAGGTCCAAGGACCATGCCGCACCAAGGTTGATGAAGTTACCTGCCGCTCCAGTGTCAAGCAGGGCTTGCACTGTGATTAACCCTTGCTCTGAGGGAAGGAAATGGGAAACAAGACGTATGCTTGGTCTTCTTTATTGGGGTGAGCTAGCAAAAGGGCACCTGAGGAGGGACCATAACCCAACATCAGGAGATACTGGCCTGGAAATGTGGGGTGGGGTGCGGCTGATCCAGAGTCTCTAACACTTCGTTGTCCCATATTTGAAGATGAGGGTTAATATTTACACCCACTCCACCCCCTTCAGGGGGTGAGGTGGGTTCACCCTGGGGGATGATCACATCACACTGCACAGACTCCGAACACTGGGGGATGATCTCATCACACTGAGCAGACTCTGAACACTGGGTACCCAATGATCCAGTCTCCTGATCTGGGCTGGGGGCCAGCAGTACCATAAGCAAGGGTTCCCCTGGGGGAGTTAATTGAGGCGGCCACTGAGGGGGAGAAAAGGGCAGCTAAACCAGGGGATGTTTCCCTTGGCCATGCCCACTGGCAGGGGGAGGTGCGGTACAGGGTGCCCTGGGGGCGGTGATGGGACACGCAGGGTTGTTCCAGGGCCTGGCCTCAATTGCACGGGCCACAGAAAATGCGACCTCTAAAGATCCAGGGAGAGGATCCCAAGAGGTATGGGCTGCCGCAGTGGGGTCCAGGGCTGCGCAGAATGAGGAGACCGTGATTTTGACAGGGATGGGAACCGTTGGAGCCAGGACCGCAAAAGCCTCAATCAGGGAGGCCAGGTCCATGTCTTCCTGTCTCAAGGTAAACAAGCAGAGGAGGCGCGCTGATCTTGACTCAGGGGCATGGACTACTGAGGTGACCAACGCCAACAAAGGGGTGGGGTTGCCTAGCTTAGCAGAGCGGAGCACTCCCCTGAACCAACGGCGGGCATCCCCATCCAGGGCATTGAGGAGGGCCACACTCTACTGTGCATCAGAGGGAAGCGGGGACTTCCCCCATCAGCAGTGAGGCGCACCTGGATCTCTGCCAGGACACCCAAAATTTGATTGGCCACCTCATCAGAGGGGACAGGGGGAACCACCAACCCTGTTGCATTCACTAGAGGGGTAGCGCTCTCCATTGGTGCTTGGAGGGTGGGGACCAGTTCATCTGAGCCTGGTGGCAGGCCCAGATGAATGAGGCCACCGCTAAGCAGGAGAAGGCCAGGTCACAAAGGAAAAGCATGCTCAGAGTGAGGGCGTAGGCCAGCGCGTTGCCTGTCCCAGCGAGAAGGGTGGAGAAGGCCAAAATTAGTGGTCAATTCATTGTGTCACGGATTTGACTAAGAAGAAATAGACTGGTCTCCCAGTCAGGGTGCACAAGCACCCAGTGGAGGCCCCAGAATTCCAGAGACATAGTAATATGGGCAACTAATAGAAGTGAGGATCTACAGGAAAAATGAGGGAAACAAACGTTCAGTAACATATCAAAGGCCCCCAAGGCAAACTAGATGGTTGCATTGAGGGCAACTGCGAGTCTTTTGGGTGCAACCCCCAAGGCGGGAGAGGCAGGGAGGACGATGATTCCTCCAGGGTTCACGGTTGCTGGCTTTTGGATTCTAATAGGGGGCTTGTGCACCAGCGGGAGATGGCACAGAGGCCGCCATGTTATTAGAAAATATGGGTAGAAATATGGTAAACCACATGAAAGGGGTTGAGACTGAGTTTTACCTGAAGAGGGAGCTCTAGGTCCCACTGGTGAGCTAAACCCGCAGCGGCAGGGGTGGTTATGGAAGCTGAACCCATGCGCAGTGGGCTAGGGATGCCTTGGGGCTGCTTCAACTGGGGAGCAGTTTCAGTGGACTTAGCGCCCAAATGAATGGAAGGGCCTCCATTTAATGGAAGCATGGAAATGAATGGAGCAGTGGGTTCACCATTGGGGTGGGATGGATTATCACATTTGCAATCTGCTGCTGCATGGCAGGATTGACGAATGGATAATCCAGTCAGCAACTATTGGAAAGAGGATTTGGGTGATGGCGCGCTTTGTCAGATTTATTGGCAGAATCATTTATAATTGTTTTAAAGGCAGACAGAGTCCACGGCAAACTAGGCGGATTTTTTGGATTTATTTCAGCAAAAGGCAAAAAGAATGAACTGACAACTTCCCTCAGTGGGGACAGTTGCTTTTTAAACTGGGCGATAGGCATAGGGAGGTATCAAGGCTTGGTCATTCAGGGAATGGGGAAGGATTCAGTTTACTGCTTGGATGGGGGTAGAAGGCAGCTCCCAATTCTGGCAAAAGCTTAGAAAAATTTTGCAAATTTTCCCAAATTCTTGTAGCCAAGCAAATCAATACTACTGATCAAGGTCCTGATGACTCAAATTGGCCTGTTTGCATGGCTGTTTTAGTCCAGATTTGTCTCAGGAGGCAGGGGTCCATGGTTCAGGTTTGTTGCAATTTGAGCCAATCCCACAATTGGGCTGCTCATATGATCCAAACTCCCTGGATCCATTTTGGAGTGTTGGGCCCAATGATCCAAGTCATTCTGAACTGGGTTTGTGATACAAGCTGCATTCCGATCTGGCTTCTGAAACAGGCCATCCCAGACCAGCTCTCCTAGTCTGGAAATTACCAGCTGGGCTCCGATGTTGGGAATTGCCATTTTCCCAAATTTTTTCCATGGCTTGCCTGGGGAGTGGGTGGACTCAGGGTCCTCTCCATGCCCCCTGATGTGCGCCACCTCCCTGCAGACCCCTTCTATCAACCTTACCAGGATTGAAGAGGGGGGAAGAGGTGGGAGTGGGATGGCTTTGGGTAGGAAAGCTATCACCAAGCGCTCATCTATCACATGGGTGAGGTTGCCCAGCTGTGACAGAGGGTCTACTGGAGCCTTGGGGCCCCTCTTTGTCCAGAAGGGGTGCTGAACCCTATCCAGTTGAAAGATGGTCCCAAAGACTTTCAATATTGTCCTTCTTTATGGTGTAATTGATTTTGTCTGAATTCAATAATTTTTTAGTATAGACAAGAAAACTAAAGGTATCCCAAAAACACTAAGTTCTTATTATGCGTGGGAGGTACCTCATACTAAGAGATGTTATTTCACATTGTTACCCTACTTGCTCAATTAAGGAGGTTTGATTCTTTTCTTTCATAACTTCCTATTTTATGTACTTTTAAAAACTTGCCAATTTGGAGGCCCGTTTAGTAGCACCAGTTGTCAGCTATATACAGTTGTCAAGCTGACAATGAAGAGCTTGCAGGTCTCAGATATTCCTAAATTGAAGATCCTAGCTACTCTCAGGATGAATATTGGTGGTATGTTTATCTGGAGACAATGGCATATGCTGCTTTTTATATTAAGAAGATATTGTCATTTGCTACTTTCCATGATTAAGAATGATTGTATGTTGAAAAAGTTTAAACTAGTGAGAGATGTAACAAAAATATACAAGATAATATGCAGAGTATTTACAAGACTATTTTTGTTTAAAAGTCGTTTTTTATCTATATGGAGTGGGGAACTTGATGCCAAAGAGGGTACCTTGGAGCATCTTGAAAAGGATATTGAGTTTCCTTTCTGATTGAAGGCCAAAAAGGTTTTTTGTTTAACATCGATTTAATGTTCATTTTTCCATTGTACTAGTACTTCTAGATCACATTGATATAAATTGTAAAGATTAATTAATCTGATTCCATAATAATTGGCGCTGTATAGTTAATTTATTATGAAAGATTCTGATCATATCCTCCTTAGTATAATCCAATCTGAGGCTCACTAAAAGGTAATGGTCACACATAATTGTTGGTTTTTTAAGAGCTTATCTCTGAGTTGTGACTATTATTAGATTATTTCTAAAACTCTTACTGCATGTTTTATTAATTTATGTCAACCTTTAAGGATACCCAATTTATATCACTATATTATTTGTTTTTAGACAATTGCACATGGTATTTTATGAATCAGGTACATACAATATAAGCTATATCTAATGTACCTATTATATACTATTAGACTTTACTCGCACCCCCTACTTTTGTAATCCCAAAAATACAAAAAGCCTTTTTAAAACCAAACTACTCTTTGAGGTTTTTCTAGCATCTAACTTTTCCATTATCATTTTAATTGACCTATTTTTGGCTTTATTATATAACTAATCTTGCAAATAAAATACAAGTCTAAATACTTCACCTATAATATTTTACTTACTAATTAGTATATATTTCACAAACCTTCAGATAAAATATCATCCTTCCCCTCCTAATTTTTAATGTTTTATTAGTGTATAAAATGTAGGCACTTATTAATACCTGTCTAATGTTTTAGTCTCTTACCTATTTATATTTGTCTGTAGTATTGACTCTTCTTATCTTCTTCCATATAGTGTAGTTCAGATGTATCCTTGTCAGCAAATGAAGGTAAATTTAAAAAAGCCCAAAGTTAATAAGTAAAATGAATCTGATTAGGAGCAAGCCTAAGCCTTGGTCGCTCCACATGGTGCTTATTATAGAGATAATGTAGCACAGAATTGAATCCTGGAACTATTGGACTATTGTATTGGGTGCAGTACTATCTGGACTGATACATCAGCAATTTTTTAAGTTTGATGTCTCTTCACAAATTGTTAGAAGGTGTGTATTACTTTTTATTTACCTTTTAACCATTAATGTATAGTTACCTACAAATCTTATGGTTTATGATCAATGAACAGATGAAAAGTACAATGTAAAGCACTGATACAACTTCAATTTGACCTGGTTGAAGAAAAAGTGTTTTTCAGCATCTAGGATCACTGACTGAAGTAGTGGTACCTATTAGTCTGACCAACACAAGATAAAAGCCCTCTGAAGGTGACCAATAAATCAGGAGGTGAGATCTATCAATTTTAACATAAATTGGAGCAAGTATATGATAAACAATATAACCATCATACCTTCTATGGAACATAATTCCCTAGTGTTTGATGATGAGCAAGATGTACCAGATAACATGATTGCATTACTGAGTCAGAATTCAGAGAATAAAGATGTTTAAATATTTGCTGAGCTTGATAAATAATCATGCCATTAATACATTCACTAACTCTGAACTTAAAGATGGGCTTTGGATTGTTTATGATTAGGATTAGCAAAGTGTATACAGAACTATAGGACATACTAAACAGACAATGTTATTATAAAAACCTTTGGAACAATTTTGTGATTACTAAGGATGAAGTTAATTTAGATTATCATAGATTGAGTCTAACTTTATGACCAGAATTCAAGAGCTACAAAGGTCAAGGTTACCACTTGGATTACAAAAAATTTAGATAATTAGATATAAATGTATTTTATTATTACAATGAGGATATAGTTAGGTTAAGAGTGCCAAAATTGGCTACCTACCATCCCTTTACTCTAAACAGCTTTATACCAAAGAGCCAACTCATCAAGACCTTAAAAATTAGTTGGGACCTAGTGAAAATAAGTTTGGGTAACTATTATTGTTAAGTGTAAATACTAGTTTAGTCTCAATAGCATGCACTGATTTCTATAGTTGTATCATCATGGAATGTGCCAATAACATCCATGCAGAAGCTTCTACTCATAAGGTTATTGCACTACAATCTGTCCTATCCATAAATTTTCATATATTGAGGTCAACCTTTAATAAGAGGAATGCAATGAAAGCTATGAAAACACAAATTCCATACAATCTTTGACAATACCAAAGTGGTTATTTTATAAGTTTTATATGGCTAACTAATGTTTTATATCATTATAGATAAACTCAACCATCAGTGCTGTGTTGCAGCTTAAAAGAAACTCATCATCAAAACTGTATGATGCACTAGAGGTACACCTACATCTTACATGGATCCACCCAAATCCCAAAAAAATCTATGCTGGTTGTACCATTGATGAAGTTTACAATCTTATGCTTGATAAAATTTTAAGTTATAGATTCATTATCATTGCCTTTTTGTTACCCAATGCATTCCCAGGACAACCATGCCATCTGTGCATCATTCAAGGTAGGTTGTTATAGCAATCTACTAAAGTATACAAGTTGAACCATTAATGGGTATCCTTGCAATCTATCTCTATACAAAATCAACTTAGAAGTCAATGCTTTAGGTGGTAGGATCTTGATAAATGCCTTATTGACCATTTTATGCAGAAAATTTAAAGTATAATATTATTGCCATTGCATAACTAAAACATTTACTTATGGTAAGCCATATATAACTTTATTTCTACTGGATTTTTCATCACAATTTAATCTTGAAATCTGAGTTTTCTAGCCATAATGAGTTGTCTGGACCCATCTACCAAATTAAACCTTAATTTCTTTATTACATCTAATCAGCTTATAAAATATAAAGGTGATTGCATGTAGACTCAGAGTTCTATTGGTATCCTGGTGACACTTGCAGCAGACAATCAGACTTGTCTCTGAGTTTTGAGAAGGAGTAACTTCAAAGAGTTCCCCTGACTCTCAGAAGGATAAAATAATGATGACTTATACAAGTTTATGTCCCATAAATCTTCAAAATGATAAATGGCTATACTACCACTGGGATACTGACCTGATATAAATGCTGCAACGCACAAGATAAGACTTTGTTGACATTTGAGAACCCCTCCATGGTCATATAAAAGTGCAGTAAACAATCCTCAAAGGGTGAGTCAAATTGAGGGAAGGTGTTGCAAGTTTTGTTGACTTGAATCCAACCTTTCAATAAGAGGAAATTAAAAATTCCATTATAATATTTTATAGCATAAGGGAGTGCATGCAGTATGTTAATCCAGCAATTGGGAACAATTTTATATTGGAATTGTAAGATCAAAATCTAAACAATTAATCATTTAAATTCTGGAGATATAATCACCATTATATATCTCTTTACAAAACTGCAAACAATTTTCCCCTGTTATCTATCAGGTATACTCAAGAATAAAGAATTTACTATTGAGTAATACTGAGACAGGCATCCAAGTATTTTTTAGCACTAGGTGGTCCCAACCTACAGGGGGGATACACCGATCTCTGGCATCCAAGTCTTTAATTCCTGCTCTTGATCGATTACTGCAACCAGATGTTTTTTATATAATGTGCAATGTAGTTGTACCTTTGTTAAAATATAAGGATGAAGCTAAGACAATACTTGAGGTCTAATAAGTGTATGGAAACCTTTTCAGCAGCAATCTTAATCTTGATCATCCAGATTAACTAAAAGATAAGACATGAAGGTCCAGGTATAGGAATAAGGCACCTAACTTATGCCTAAAGCCAAATCTTTATGATACCCTATTATATTTATGCTTGTCCCACATTGCTGTCTAATATAAATTTTGGCTCTTTCTATCTCTGATGTTAACCTGTAATCATTACTTATGTGAGTTTTTTGTATGCCATGTTGGATCTTTTGTTTACCTTGATATTAACTAGTTTCACGAGCTTTTGTTGGTTAGCTTTTTTGCCTATCGGGAGATCTAAATTAATTATAGAACCCTCTAAAACATACCTTCCTTTCTCTTACTTAATCTATATATATAAAAGCAAATGTGTGTCCGTGTTTGTGTGTTTGTGTGTGTACGCGATGCATAGCCAAAACTAAAGCATGTAGAGCTCTGAAAATTTGGCTATAGGTGGACGGGAGGGGGTCCGTGTGCACCTCGAAGCCTGATTTTCTATTTTCATAGTAAAATAAAAAGTTTTATATGTAACAAGTTAAAATTTTATATGTTTTTAATGGAAATCAGTATACTGTTACTGCCGAGAAGTTTGATATTCGGTTGATTCGATAATTTAAATGGTTTTGTCGAGCGGTTAGTGGTTTAGGGTTGATTAAGCTTAACGGTTTTAATAAAGAAGTTATTGATTGGTTATCTAGTGCTAAAAAAAGTTATTGATTGGTTGATTCGATAAGTGGTTGGTGATTTTGGTTGTTTCGATACATTTAGCTTTGATTTACGAAGCGGTTGGTATTTGTTTGATTAGATATCTAATGGTTTTAGCTGAGTGGTTTAGTTAATTTGATAGGTTTAATTGGGTATGGCTGAATGGTTGGTAATTATATTGCTTCAGTATAATTTAAATTTTTAAATTTTTAAATTTTATTCGAGGTGGGCCGACCTGGGGACGATACCGCACCGATTAGTGAAGTGAAGAAAATGGGAAAGGAGGATAAAACCCGGAAAACCTCCATGCGCGGCGTATGATAGGCCAGGAACTCCATGGACCGCCTTTGCTATTTGCTATCTCGGTTCGGGGCATTGGCGCGCAAAACCAACACAGTCAAAATCGTCCCCTACCCAAAGTCCATTACCGGGATCGAACTCGGGAGGCAGTGGTAGAGGGTCTTGATTCAGTATAATTTGATTACTTAATTTTATCGATAACCATCTACAAATATAAAAAATATAAGATTATCAGATAAACTTTAAGCCCACAAACAAATCTGCGTTAAACTGGGTATCAACAAGAATTAGCCTAAAATATGATTTACAAAAGTATCAGTCTGCTAATAACTTTATATAGATGCATTATCTCGAGCCAATAACCAAAAATCACCAAACTTGGCACAAGTATTCTATGAAGTTTGGGAACGGAATGCTAATATGTAATTATTTAATATAATCATATAAATTTAAATATCAGTTCTATATAAGTTCTAGAACATATATTTCTAATGGTAATTATATAGCAATTTGGCTGGGTATTTCATATTCATTTAATTCGATTTTTTTCATAGGTTTTGTTAAAGGGTTGGTAGTTTTTGGCTGTTTTGTAAATTCAATAATTGGTTTTTGCTGAGTGGTGGTTTATTTTTTGGTTGATTCGATAGGCTCAATAGTCTCAGGTAAGTGATTGATGGTTTAATTTAATTTGGCAGGCTTAATTAATTTTAGCTAAGTGGTTGGAGGTTGGAATTTTAATAGGTTTAATGTTTCTGAACTTATTGATGGCTATCTACTAATATAAAAACTATATAATTTAGAACCATCTGGTAATTTATAAACACCATAGCAAAGCACGGGTATTCCACTAGATAATATAAAATCTAAACTAATCATTTCAAATCATCTTAATTTCTATAGACACCTTAGCGAAGCACGGGTAACACCGCTAGTACTTATATAAAATCAAATTTGCCACGTTTAATAGAAACTTGAGTCACCTTCCTAGATAATCATTCATTTTGGGAATATGATTACCTGACAGAATCTTTATATTATGTATAGCATTCTATCTACAAATTAGTAAGATTAGTTATAAAATGCAAAATTGATATTGCAAATTGAATTTTAGATAGCTGGCAACAAAGGATACTTTATTTATCAATATTAAGTATTATGTAACTTTAATGAGACATCTTTTTATCTCGTAATTTAATTCTCCAATATCTATAGCATATTTTACCCTATTACTTGTCAATACATAATATAAAATAATAAATTATATTTTACTTGTTCTAAACAGATAGAAAACTTTACGATACTGAAACACAACTTTCTCACCCTTTTTATAAGTCTCAACTATTTTATACCAGATAGATCCATCAATTTAACTCAAGCCATGAATGGGATGCAATTCCTTGACTTTCATGCCGTATTAAATCATAGTGACGCTAACATAGGCATATTTGCTCCATCTAAGCAATTAGCCTTTAAACGTGAAAGTGGAAATTGATATTTTAACCACCTTAGAATTATTTCAACCCACGGGTTCTGGTAAATCCACCGGAACTCTGCCCTCGTATTAAAAACAGCAAATAAACATAAAGTTAGTTGGATTTCTAAGCAAACTAAATCAAAAATTTATTTTTAGTTATTTTCAAATACACCCCAAACAAAGCTAATCTTTACAGGTGGTATGCAGCGTACCGCTTTTTTTATGGCAAAGCAAAAATTAACTAACTCATTTAGAAAAGGAAAAAGGTTATAAAAGCGTTTATGACGGTTGAGGTTTCATACAATACCGTTCATATCTATATTTTAAATCAAAAAACCTATAGCTAAGATTATGCTGACCGCGGTTTTGATCGGCGGCATGGCTATATTCTAAAAATATCTAGATTAGAATGCCTTTTTAGTTCATGGCTTAGCCATGGCTTATTGTAAGTAGGCCGACTAAGATGGATCTAAGTCAAGTTAAAAAGACGCGGACTCAGATTTGGTTCTATACATACCGGCAGTTGCTAGTTTCGCTAATTGGATCAAGATCAAAGGTTGAGCTGAACGGTGAAAATCAAACAATTACATTGGTTTAAAAGAAAGACTTCGCTTATATTAAAGGTATAAAATACGAGCAATAAAATCTGAAACCTTGATCTGATTGTATAACGTATAGAATTTTAACAGCCTCCAAGCTAGTTTACAATTTATTGAAATAAGACGAAGAGTGCAAAGGCAAAATCAAATCTATTTGAAAATATAAATTAAGGTGACGTATGACCAAAAAAGTTGAACGTATCACACAAGTTCATCTACACCTATATTTTTCTTTACCAATTCGAAATTATTGTGGTCAAGAAAAATTAATTACCGGTTAGTATTTGTGCCCAATTCATCGTTCACGATCTTTTTAGGAGAAGAAAAACTTTTAGAAACTACTAAAGCTAATCATCCTAGAGGAGGAAGGGGCTTGGGTATTGTGTACGTTCGGGTTGGATCTATCCCTTTGTCTGGCTTTCAATAGATAGGTTGTTTCAGTGGCATCCAAATTTTCATTCTGTCTAGACCTAGGAGGCTGGCGCCGTCGAGACCGCTGCTGTACACCTCTACGCTTTTTGGTTCTAAACTTTCCTATAATGAATAGCTGAAACCCATAATCTAATAGCAAAGCGAGCAAGTTCAAGCAGCCCGTTATGCTCAACCCAAGAAACGACCAGAAATTTAAGTGGACATTAAATTCACCATAGTAACTTTTGTAGATGTTGGAGGCAATAAACCCCGACAAACACAGAGCACATGAAAATGGTGGGAAAAGCCTCGAGTGTTTAGCGAAAGGTTAAGGGATTGCCTTACAATCTCAGATGGGTGACAGCCGCCTTAGTAACCTGCTCGAGCCAAATCGTTCTAGGGGTAGAATCATACCGAACGATCTGTGCAGCTTCACGACGGTTAAAGTAAGTGATTTGGATATAACATAGGATTGGTATTATAAAACAATACAAGGTAAGAGGAATAATGACTGCGTACAGGATGAAATTGTTCGAAGTTTGGGTATAAGGTTGTGGTTCGCATACTTCTGCTGGGGGCTTGCCGAGCACATCGTTATCTAAGCACGTTGGCAAAATAAAATAAAAAAATAAAGCACATACCTATACAGATGGAGGAGATAAGGATAGAAACCAAGGGACCAAAATTGTAGTAAAAATAACGCCACAGACTCCTCGGGAAACCCCCATCAGAATCATCATATGCGAGTTAAGGGCGATCATCATATTGTAAAACAAATATGTCAGCGTTGCCCAGGTATAAATAAATCCAACCACGGGACAGTACTGGTCGTGAACAATGGTCCCTTGAAAAAGTATACACAATGCCTAATTACATCGACAAAAGCAATGGCAATTTGAAGCTTTAAAATCGCCCTAGTAAAGGGGGTTCCAGTATGACAGCCTATATGATCTCAACAATAGAGAAAAATAAGACTTACAAGAGAAGGCAGCAGTCAAAGGGACGCAGGCTGCTGCGACTAAGCTAGCAAAGTTGAGCGGGTCTCTAAGTAGAGCCTTTGCTTCAATAAAATCAAAATACGACATTTGAAGCTGAAAAGATACTTGAGAAAAATAAAGGTTCGTGGATATTAAAGAGTACATCAAAGCTCTACAATACTCCAGTGGGTTAATGCTTATAATTATTCCACATTTTTCAATAAAACTTGTTTTTTATCGAATATAATTGTTACTATTATTCGAGGTGGGTCGACCTTGGGACAAAATATAATTATTACTTTGCCACCGCGTAATCTAATGAGAACTCCATCTTTGGGATAGGCATGTATATTTTGCCGCAGGTGGAACAAGATCAGCCATTAATATCAAAGGAATTTTTTAATAAGCAGGCTCACACTAGAACTCTTACTGGCCCAAGTTTAAAAGCTTAAAGGTGGTATAAAGTTAACCTATAACCGATCTTAAAAAATGGTAGGCCTAAGTTCCAAGGGGTTTTAATGTTTCAGCTGTATCACGCAAGGTGTCTGACAATCATTATTCTTATCTTGAGGTTGAATTTGCAACCTACTGACCAAATAAAAAAGTACCGAAAATAATCAGTTCTTTCTAATTTAAGCCCTTAACTATTTAAGTTTTAAGAGCTTTTATAATGGTTAGTCAATTTGTAATTAATCATTTGTTTATTTCATAATAAATCGCAGGTTTGATGGATAAAAACAATTTAGTAAACCCTAACATAATACTAAATAACATTCTCTTAAGCAACAATGTTAAGTTTTAGATGGTAGTTATGTTATCATATTTTTTAACTACAGTTATTGAGATAGTTTAAAATGCTATTGTTGTTCAGTATAGGTGATATCATATACAAAATGATAGTGTAAACAAAAATTATTTAGTAGATGTGAGTACTATGGAAGTTAAGACTCAGATATATTTAATATTACAGATAATATAAAACAAGTAATCTTAAAATTGTTTGCAAAACAATTTTACCATGATGTGTAGTTTATCTGAAAGAATAATACATAAGCTTTTCCAACCTCCTATAGACCTTAGTAGATTCAATTTTAGAAAAGCACTGCAGCATAGTAATATTTGTGAAAATAGTGGTATTTAAAAGTCTTTATTATCATATAGTTTGCAAAATTATTTATATTTAGTATATAAAAAAATTTCTATAATTACAGTGTTTCAAAGACTGGCATGTTCATAATCAGTTCTGAGAGGCAAAAAACTAGGTTATTAACCACTAGTGAGGTTCTAAATCTAAAAGATGCAGTTCATACTAGGTAAAGAAGGCTACCGACGGGATAAAAATTCAAAGTAGGCAACAATGCTTATGTAAACTTCCTCGGACAAAGCAATATGATATTAGCCTTTATAATACATACTGATTGTGTTTTAGTGGTAGGTAGGATCTTTTACTTTGGTAAGTCTTCTCTGCATGTTTAAGCATGATTATAAGAGCAGCTAAAGTTAATTTTTTGTATGTTTATGTATACCTTATTCTTTTGGATTTATTAGTATAACGTTTTTATTTTCATTTAGTACAAAATTGATATTTTAAAGGAAAATCTTAATCATTAGTTAGTATGAGTTAATCCAAATTGTTCTAATTTAATGTGGCAAAAATAATCATAAAACCCTTTTGACAACCACTTATTTTAGTAATGTAATCACTACAAAAACTTACTTTTATAAGAAAATCTTGTGTTAATTATAAACATCAAGATTAGCATCTTTAGTGTATCTTAGTTTTCATTTATATGCTAAAAATATCTATTGAGGACTATAGCTAGTAGCCAGGCCTCTGTCATGATTAGTGACTTAATTGTGGGGATGGATTATGGCAATAAGACTGAGCAGATTAAGGCCAATGGTACCAAGTTGAAGACCTTCCTGATCTAAAACACACTTTATATCAACGCTGGCAAGGAAAAAGTATGCCCATTATAGTTCTATGGATGGCATTATGGGTGGATGAGCATTATATCAACAGTGATGAAATGCACCAGCTACTTTCTTAATTATGATGGGTTATTACATTTTCTTGTAGAATGGGGCTTTGAGTCCCATTTGATTTACATTATTTCCAAACCTGACAAAATTTGAATTCAATCAATCACCCAAGTAACAGCTTACTAATGCTATAGCACTATGATAGAAAGTAAGTTATGATTATTGGTTGGATAGGGTGCGGTACCTCACCAAATGAAAATTGTTCCCTAAATTTCTTTATAGTTTTTTTTGTTGAGAATAGCCTTTTTTGCTGATCAACTAGATTTAATAATAAACCCATTTGTTTTTCCTATCAAATGGTCCCTTAGGTTGAACTCTTTTCAGACCTCCTTGATGAGGTCTCATATAATATAGGGCAATTTATTTTGTCTAAATTATCTACAGATTCTATTTCCCCTTAGGGAAGCCTGAACTCCTCCATATTGAGGCACCAAAGAACTTAGACTCTGATCTGCACTTGGTGATGGACTCCACCCTGATACTTACCAAGTACTTACATTTTTACTATATTTGGTGATTTATACAATTTTATACATCCTTTCCTTGGGTCATCTGAGTACTAGCACCCTTTGTGGTGCCACTTTTCCTCTGTTGTTAGCAGGTTATTACCTTGTTTGTGTGGCTGTGCATTCCCCACCACCTCTCAGAGAACAAGAGAGTTACAGATGCTCTCTTGAGAGGCTCCTTATGTAACTTTCTATAAGATAGTATATTCCTAGCTAAATTAAATTTACCATTTGATACTCTTTGTACAACAACTTAAGTAGTTAAACAAAAATTATATCAATGAAAAGGTTTTAATTGTAGAGAAAACCAATTGCATCATTAGAATGTAAAGAGTGCCTTTGATATTTATACCAAAGATAAACTGGATAGACCTATCATAAAAATCTAATCCATTTGAAAATCATTGGATATACAATCATCTTGGATAAAGGCTGTTCTATTCTTGTTGAGGGTCCAGGATGGAAAGAAATTATTAATAAATTTATCAACTATCTAATTAAACATTATAAGTACAAGGTAACTTTTAGAACCATTATGTTATAATTATGATATATAAAGAGCCAATTGTTTGATTTTTGAGATACACAATTATACTCTGAATATTTTTAAGCTTAATTTTCTAATTGTAAGATATTACATATTGTTTGGGTCATAGTATCTCCACATGTATATTAATAAGAACACTGCAATAGTAATTGCAAAATAACAATACCAAACTATGTAGACATGGATGTCAAAAGGCCTTAGGCCATGCTAAAGCTTTTACCAATGTGCAAATTGAATAAACTATTTTTAGAGTGGCAAACTAGGCTCAAAGTACCATCAAGCAAGATGTGGGTAAAAATATCATGGAGAAACAAAAGTCTAATAGAACAATTTGAAAATAAAATGATCATAAAAAAATCAGAAATTATGTAAAGAGGAAAGAAAAGATACTTTATGATAGTCAACCAGCCTAAAGTAAAAAGTTTCTATACCAAAGAGAATTATATGAGCCCTATATTCATAACAAGGAAACACTATGTGTGGCTCACAAAATCTTTTCTGATATAAATTTATATCAAAAACACAGCATCAGCACTCAGTCAGATGCTAAGATTAAAATTTCTGTTGATAAAAACATTTATAGGTAAGGTTTTCTTTGTGTAATTTTTTTAATAATCTGTCATCTAAATCTGAACTAAATTTTAAATGATGTAGAAATTTAGCAATTCTACATCATTGTGTGATAGTTTTCTATTTAATTACAAGGAAAAGCTCATCCTAAAGCGTGACAATTTACAGTTGATTATAATTAAGTAAAAGAGGATTATTAATAAACATAGATCAATACAAAACCTTAGGTAGTTTCATCCTCTATAATCTATCTACAAAGTTATCTTCACATTAATTTTACCCCTTAAAAAGCTACACCTATCAAGATTCTTTTAGAATAGGAAAATAAAGTGAATGTTTTATTTCTTTTGGGTTGGGCACCACTACTTCTATAAAAGTGACTGTTTTATAATGTTTGAAATTTTTCACCTAAAGCATTATTGTATACCTAGTTAAATTTTCTTGATATTAGATACTCTGGTTAAAATATTCATAGATAAAGCATTTATTATAAATAGCAGTCTTATAGTTTAAGATGCTACAAAGGTTCTAAAACGATCAGCTCAAGCATAACAATAAAAATCAAGATAAAATATTATGATGATATATAGCTAATAGATAAAAAATTTATTTTATCCCTGATTACAAAACAAGTCTTACCATGTATAAAAAATGATATACTCATAGACACCTCTAATACTTAAGGCTACTGTTTATGATATAGAAAAAAATTGACCAGGTTATACAAATTAAATTTTCTTAATTTGAAAATTCTTTACCTTAACTCAAGTTGAATAAACATTTTAACTTCTATAATACTATGGTGTACCACCTTTTCATAGTTCTAGTATTTTATCATCATTGAACTTTTTATTTATTTAACTGAGGCAAGCTGATCAGGGGATGGGCAGTACCAATGAGTGTGTGGATAGGGGGAAGTGAAAACACTGAGGATTAGGAAGGATTGGGTGCCCCAGGGTATACAGCTTACCCCTGTTGCCAGCTGGTACCACCAGGTATGGGGGGTTGGTATGCTACTCTGAGGGAGATTCCCCTGTTATGGAGCATGTGTGGAAGAAGGAGTCCATGTAGAGGAACCAGATTGGGAACCATGACTCTACGAGCCTTTGTTGCCTCAGCTTCATGTATCTAAATAGCCAGGCTTGGAAATGTTCCAGCAGGTGTAGGTGGAATATTTTGATTATCCCATGGATGGTTGATACAGCTCCTTTGAAAGCATATAAAGCTATGATGTGGATTGTCCACATTGTGATGGATACCATAAGGGAGCGGAGGGTAGGTGGTATTGGGGATTTTGGCTGGAGCGCAAGGAGGCTCCTGGAGATGGATAGTTCCTGGGTATTTTGGATTCTTAGCAGGCGCGCAACTTCCCACCATATGGATCTGGATGGGGGGCATGCTTCTAGGCATTGTTGTAGGGAGTCCTTCTGTCATGAAAATGTCAGAAGAAGTTTAGACCAGCCTGCCAGTCAGTATGCGTAAGCACCCAAAAAGCAAGCCAGAATTCCAGAGGCATTGCCAACCAAATGACGTTGTATGGAGCCAGGCATTGCAAAATGATGAACCGTTGGTTTAGAACAACAGTGAGTATGATCCTGAGGACAAACCAAATTGAGCCCACCATAGACCCTGGAGGTCTTACTTCAGGGGGCAGAATCACAGAAATAGTTTCAATAAGTTCACTGGTATATGGGGTTGTTTCAACTGGGGAGATAAGGAGGCGGATCCTTGCTTGTAGATGGTGGATGTAAGGCCACAAGGTCCCAGTATACTGTTGTTGGAAGTTCATGATAGCAGGGTTAAAATGCCAGAAAAATCTGACTCGCTGAATCCAATTTATGATGGTGGGGGCCATAGTGAACATGAGTACTGGTAGAGCCCATCTGGTGTATGGACTGATGGGCCACCAGGGAAAAGCCATCAGGGATGCAGCCAGAAGAAAATCAACAAAAATAAAAATTGATTGGATTTTTTTGGCAAAATTTTATTGCAAAGGAAAAGAAAGAAAATCGACCAACAATTTTCTCTGTGCAATGTAACTGATTAAATAGTGGTTGATTGGTGAAGGGATAAGCTGGGATCATAACCTCAATTTTGACCTAGCTGGTGAATTATTTGGGAATAGGGCAGATAAGTCCAACGGGAACTGACATTGAAGAATTTGGTGGCAGGACGAGTCACTGTCAGTTTGACCTTGAACGTCTGAACCAAGGCTTGGCTATGTTTCTGATGGTTGGCGCAACAGCGTCTGGCCCAACAAGCAGTGGGAATCCCCAAGGCCACCCCACGCAGGGGTGGGCCCATTTGGTTGTGAACAGGTTTGGGACATTAACACACCTATGCCCAGTTGCTGGCCTGTTTGTTCAGTCAGTGGCATTGAATCAGGCACAACACCCAATTTGTTATCAGGGAGCTTCAAACCCTCATCAATGGAGTCCAATGCTGTTACCTGCCTGTTGGGGATAATCCCCGATGATTTTGGGAGGAGGGTGATTTTTTTGATTATCATATTGGCTGAATCAAAACTGTCAGGCATTCTGGCTGATAGATCAGTCTTCATCCCTTTTCAACCATTTGAAATCTGAACATTAGGCTGATTGCCACTTGAATTTGTTCCAATCGATTTTATTTTGGCTATTTCAGTGCAGATTTTACTAATTCCCCATAACAATTCTGCTGAGGTGAGTGTGGGTACCGGGGGAGGGATTTGAAGTGGAAGAGCTGTTAACCAGCGCTCTTCTACCGCATGATCAAGATCGCCCTGAGTAATGAGGGGTACAGCCATCCTCTTTGGTGCCTTCTTGCTTGAAAATGGGAAAATGGCCCAATCAACGCCCAGAGGACATTCCCCAGGACTTACATCTCCCCTCCACATACAGCGCAGGTTGCATGGAGGGAGTTGGTGCAATCTGCGATCCTATAGGTTCTTCTGAGGCAACGCCAGGTGTTTGCTCTTACCCTCAACTAAAGGAGTGGATGGTGCATTAGCCTCCATATTTACTTCTCTGTAGCTAGGTCGTAGGGGATGTCCAAAGCATCTAGGTAGTCAATTCTAGCAATGGTTGGGGTCATAGCAAGTATGTCACTTTGGGGGTGGTCCTCTGGCTTTCTTAACATGAAGTGGGCTCTGGGTCATCCCCTTCCCTGCTCAGTACCAGTGATAGCGATGGTCCATCCCATGTGCTGGATGGTGTGGAGAGGGCGTTTAAAGTGAGGGAGGTCCCATGTGGGCTCCCTGCATTGGGGCGGTTAGAAAGGTACATGAGTAGGCTTGATGGATTGTGTGGGTTAGGTATTTTGAGCGCCTGTGCAAAGTTGGCCCTCGCTGCTCTAGACCAGTGTTGTTATGGGAGGTCTGAGGCTAGCACTTCCTCTATCCAGGTGCCCAAAATATAGTTGGCATGGCCCTCAAAGTCTATTAAGCCCATGCCTCCGCTGGAGTGTGGTCCAAATAGTGTTTCCACCCATAAAGGTGGTCGGGATCCAGGCCACAGCCAGCCCTGGATAAGCGCGTGGATTGAGAATATGAAAGCGGGTGAAAAGGGGATTACATGTGCAGGGAACCACAGCATTGAGAGGATGAGGAGTTGAAATTGCTACTCGCCCCATTATCCTGGAGATCTTCCCTTGAGTGAGGCGATGTGGTTGGATACCCGCTGTAGTAGATTGTTTTCAATTGTCTCATTAGCATACCCCCTGTTTCCAGCCATATCCTAAGGTGGCGGACAGGGTTGGTTGTGGGGGTGATGCAAAGGGTAGGATGAGTGGGTTTTTCCATCACGGGGGGATGTGGGGTTTGGGTGTTGTGGCCCAGTTGTTAATGTATTTGCCTAGGAGGATTATTTCTGTTTTCCGTTTGTTGAGCAATGCATTACTCACAAAGGAGTATTCTTTTAAGGTGCGTTCCAGCTGTCAGGAATCATTATTGTTAGATATACCTTTCATGAAGTCATCTGCAAAGGCTAGTATTTTGACTGGGGGCTGGCCTTGTGCAGTTATGCCCATGAGGCGTGAGTTGGCAATGCAGAGGAGTGGATCAAAGCTTAAGTTGTACAGTGGTGGGCTGAGGGGGCCTCCTTGTTTGAGCCCACTGCATGGTGTGATCTTGTTAGTTAGAAAGCCAGGGCCACACACAGCCATAGATGCGGACTCTGTGAGGAGCATCGCCCAGTTTATGAACCTGGGTGGGAGTTTGAAGGCTTTTAGGCATTCCTTCAGGTATGGCCAGCTAACGTGGTCATATGCCTTCTCCTGTTCTAGGAATACCAGGGCGCCAGATGCTTAAGACTGGCATATATTGGCGACGGAGTTTATGTTGGTCAGATTGAGCGCCCTGGTGTGAACCCAAACGGATTGGGTGATAGGGCTTTGGAGGCTCTTGTGCCTAATCTGGTTGCTAAAATTTTTGTAAGTAGTTTTGTGTCAGTGTTTGTGAGTTCAATTGAGCGCCAGTTGGCCAGGTCCAGTTTGTCGCCCTTTTTAAGCAGGGTTATGACATAGGAGTCCTGGCCTCCAGGCAGGAGGCATGTATCCAGAAGGCATTGGTTTATTGATGCTAAGAGGAGGGGGAGATTTGTTTAAAATATTTTTTGTAAAATTTGTAGGGTATCCCATCAGGGCCTGGGAATTTCCTACATGGTGCACCGCGGACTGTAGCCCAGAGCTCCTCCTGTGTTATCAGGTTAATGAGGTTATTGTCCATCGGTGCACTCTGTATTATGGCGGTGTTTATATTTTTTTTTATTTTTTGGGGGTTGGATGGGGTGTTGCGATAAAGTTTGATGTAATAGTGGTGTATTTCCGCCTTTACCTCCTCTGAGTCAGTTGCCACGGTGCCATCAGCGTTATGAATCTGTGCGCATGTATTCAGGTTGCCTCAGGGTTGGTATTGGTGGAAGAAATATGCTGAACAGGTCTCATCATCTTTTATGTACTTACCTTTTTTTGATACCTTGATTTTTGTGCTGGTGTTTGTAGATGAGGGCGTTTAGGCAGGTGGAGATTTCTGCCCATTTGCACCCCCAGTTGGGGCTGTAGCCAGACTTCAGGGTGTTGTGTTTGAGGTGGTCCAGTTCCACCAAAGTGCGCCTGATTGTGGCTGTGTCAGTGGTGTACTTGTGCAAGGCGAGATGGTGGGTTTTGCTTATTAGCTTGGTTTGAAGTTTGCCCAAGTTTTGATGGGATCCAATATTAATGGAGTTGAAAATTCTGAGTTTGTGGCTTCATGCTCAACCCAGTCAGAGATTTAGGGTAATTTTATGTTCTCAGGGTATAGCTTTCTCCAGGGCGACATCTGCATGTGAGTTCAGGTTGGCATGAGCTGCACCAAAATAAGTCAGTGGTCAGAGAAATTGATTTTTTTGTTGCAAAGTTAGAGATGGACAAGTGGCAGGTTTTTAGTGTGAGGATGTGGTCGATGCAGCTTATTGAGATAAGCGTTCCTTCACATATGTTGGGGCGGGTCATGTAGGGGAGGAGTGGAGACCTGGGGAGGGTGACATACAGGCCAAGGGTTGCTTTCATTGCACAGAACTCGATGTGTCCTGGTGGGTATCCCCTGGTTTGTGCCATTGGTCTCTGGTGGGGTTGTCCCAGCAGATAAAATCGCCCAGCAGGATGTTTTCTGGTGGGAGATTGAGCATTGGGATGACTTTGAGGAATTCTTTCCTCTCAGCTGTGGTGAACAGTGCATAGATACAAGCTATCAAAATTGTGGCCTCCTGGTTTGCAATTGTTGCGGCCAGGATGCAGCCATGCAGATATGAAGAGGAGTTAGCAATTTTTAATTTTTTGTTATTTTGGATGCCCACCCCACAGTGGGACGTCCATACTGACTGGGATGGTGAGACCTTGGCTGACCAGGATCCCACTTCCCCCTGAAGACAGTGGGTTTCTTGTATGGCCAAGGTTTCTATAGGGGGTTTTGCAGGAAGTCCAGCTTTTTGTCTGGGGACGCTTGAGCCCTGACTCCCACGATGTTTAGCATCCCTATTGACACTGAGGTGCCTGCGGCGCCTCAGGTGCAGTTGGGGGGGCCTTCTGGCCCTAGCCCACCATTTATTGCCTTGAACTTTCTCCATGTGATTGGGCCAGTCCACTATGAGTCGTTGTCAAGTTCCTTACCTTGTGTTGATTTTGTGCAGGTTTTGTTAGTTTTAGGGTTTGTATTAGGCCTTTCTGCACGTGACTTTTTGAGATTCATAGCAGTGCGCTGATTGGACTCTGATATTTCAGGGTTTGATTTTGAAGTTTTGGGTCCTAATTTTTCGCCCATAGTGAAGTCAAATTTTTCTGGTAAGTTCATTTGATTGAGATCTCATGGTGATTTACTCAAATTGTTGAGAAAATTTTTTAGCATGGGTTTTCTGCTCCGACTGTTTGGCTCAGTTAATATCCTCCATAGCGTCTAGTACTAAAAAAATATCCTCCATAGCCTCTTTGGCTTGGGCATTCTGTTATGATTGGCTGGCTCAGCCAATTTCCTCTCTGTCCTCATGGATTTAGTTTGGGTCAATGGAGGAGGTCGCGAGTGATGCAGCCTTGGCCGCTGCCCACTTGCAGGCCTTCTGTACCTGTTTGCATAGTTTTAGTGATACTGGGTCTATGAGGATGTAGTGTCTGTCCTCTACCCAGAGGAAAGCGTGGTTGGCGTCAATCATTTTATTGAAGGTCTCTTCATCTTTTTCCATGGTGTCATCACAGAAGTCCAGAGCCAAGATGCCCTCCTTCACAGGGCATGCATGTTCCTTATACCCAAATGCGGTGCAATGGTTGCAGATAGGTGGTGCACGTTCTGGTGTGACACAGAATGGCTTTGACATTCCCCCATCTGGGAGGTGAAGCACCACGGTGTGTGGGATTTTTTTAGGTCTGCAGCCACATCAGAGTATGGGTTGATCACAGTGATCACCTTTCCTTTGAACAGGTTTGGCCTCAGGTAAAAACGCTGTTGTTCTAATTGTTTTTTTAGCTTTGAAGGCCGATTCAGAGCTCCTCCTCGATTGATTTGTGGGGAAGGTTGATGGGGAGTGAGTTGAACAAGATGAATAAAGTGTTTGCTTTGTTCCATCTGGTGCACGGAGTGCTCACAATTCATTTTTATTCAGAGAGGGCAATCTTAACACAGACTTTTTCTGCGGCGTCTGCATCTTCTTTGGTTTCAAAACCCATATTGTCCAGCTTCAGTGGATGGTATGGGTGGTAACATACACCGCATGGGGAAAAAGGGAAGCCTGTGCCTCACCCACCTTCTCCCTCAGAGTTGGGGACTTGACCCCTAAGAAAAGTCAAAGACCGTGTTCCACTTTTGATAGGGTTTGTGCATATTGTATTTCCATGTATTGGTTTTGTTTTGTGGTAAACTCCACAAACCCAGGCGGTGTTAGGGTTTGTGGCTTTTTGGCGGCATTTGCTCCCAGTCCCCCTCCAGGGTGTTTTTTGCACTTTGGTGCACCGCTTTGGCCATTGCCAAATATGGCTTTCACCCAGTTTAGTTGGGATTTGTTAAATTCGCCCATCTCACCTGTGTGATTATCAAAAATTTCTGTTTGAACCAAATCATAGTAACTGATGTTATTGTTAATGAAAAGAAAAGCATATAATTATAGAACTTTTAAACAAAGTTTATAAACTTCTAGGAGTTTATTATATTGAAAAAAAGATATTTTTAAGGGGAGGATATCCAAGTGGTAGAGTAGGGACCTCTATTGCTGCCTCCCCGAGTTTGATTCTGGTACTTGGACTTTGGGTAGGGGACAATTATGACTGTGTTGGCGTTGCGCACAATGCCCTGAACCAAGATAGCAAATAGCAAAGGTGGTCCATGGAGTTCCTGGCCTATCATACGCCGCACAAGGAGGTTTTCCAGATTTTATCCTCCTTTCCCATTCATTCAACTTCCCTTAATTGGTGCAGTATCGTCCCCAGGTCAGCCCACCTCAAATAAAATAAAAAAAAGATATTTTTAGAGTTATCTGGAAATTCTATAATGGCGCTACTCAGATATTATAGATGGAAACTGATGCTATTCTTAAAGCCTCAATAATATCTCTTTTTTTATTTACTAACTTTGCAGAAGGGCCATCAGCTTTTAAGCAAATCTAACACTTTTATAAAGATATTAATGAGCTTATAAAACATTTTCCCTTGTTTCTATATCTATCTTATAAGTAGTTTTACAGTACTCTATTCATAAACTCCTGATATTTTATTTTATCACAGAATAACATATCTATTTTTAAGCCTAAATTGGATAGCTAAGAAAAGCTATGGAAATACTTTTTAATATCAACTTAATAGAAATCTTGCTAAAATTTCTTAGTTTGCTCTTTTTTTCTTTTAAAAGGAGTTTTCTACCTTAGCTTCACCTTTAAATAAAGGCGCTTACCTGTTCAAAATTTTCCATGCTATAGTTTAGCTTGACTCATATCAAAGGCTTGCTGATGGCGCTGTAAGGCTCCTCCCAAAAGGGTATTCAAAATTGTACAATATTTGTTGCTAACTCTCATAATCACTAAAACACACCAGACTTTATCTATAAGCCTGATTTTCAATACATTGTCTTTCTTAATTGTGATTTGAAACCTATTAGAAGAGTTAAAGTATTCATTCTTAGATAATTATCTGCAAGCTTTTACAATTATCAGGGCTTTTTTGTTACTATCACTTTAAGTAAATGATTCTATTCAAACAGAACAATTTAATATATATTCCACGTGAGATGATCACAATAATAAACAAGGACAGGATTGGGTAAACGTGGTAAAGGGTAACGGACCTGGATTTGCACCGCCCAAAAGCACCAAATGCACCAGAATCAATGAGGGCAAGCAATATACAAAAAACCCAAGGTGCACCCTGTAGGTTTCGTGGATTTTTTATTAAAAGACTGTAGCTATATGGAATTATCTCATCTTTAACTGCTGTCATCAGTTGAACACAGGATTCATGTGTTTTTGGGAACAGATGCACTGGCATCATGGGAAAAGTTTGGTCAAGCCCAACAAAAATTATTCCCACATGCTGTTTACATGACAAAACATACTAACCACCATGGTTGGGTGGACCTTAGGTTTGAGATGGCATAAGAAGATAATGACGCTGCAAAGGTCAGAGTAGTGGCAGACTGCCATGGCAACGGCAGTTAAAGTTTAGACTGGCCTGCCAGTCAGGTTGCAAAAGCACCCAAAGGGCGATCCAGAATGCCAGGGGCACAGCACACAAATGACGTTTTGATTGGCTGGGAGATAAGTGATAATGGAGTGCTGACAGGCTGTAAATGTAACAACTAACCTGGTGGAGAACCAAGCTGTTGCAGCCCCAGAGCCAATGTGCCTGGGTGTAGAGTTGCAAAATTGGGGAAAACTTCACAAGGTTCATTACACAATAAGACCAGTTGACCATTGAGGGAACTTGCTTAAACATTATGTCTGGGACAACCTAGTCAACACAAGCCCGTGGGACCACATTGTAGATGTCATGGGGGTTCAGAAAGAAAAATTTGAGCTTAAATAAATAAATAGTTTTTTTGGAAATATTTTTTAATAAATTTAAAAATTGAGAATTGACTGTCAACTTTTTTTCAGTGTTATGACTGTTTAGTTAGACAATCTACTTGGGGAATAGCTTAGGAAAATGCGGTATTGGGGCCCTCAAGATTTGACCTAATCCAGTGAACTTTGGCGATGGGGGGAAGAAAAACAAATTCTTTTTAACTGACTTCAAAATTTTTGGTGGTGGGCCAAGTCACTGTCAGTTTGTCCAGAGATTCCCAAATTGCAGATTTTCTGTGGTTCTGCCAACTGGAGTAATGGCGTCTCACCTGACGGGAAGCGTGAATCTCCCAAGACCACCCCACATAGGGGCAGTACCAAAAGGTCAGGAACGGGTTCAGGACGCCCAAACTGCCTGTACTTAGTCACTTCAGAGTCCATTTGACCAAGCGGGAAATTTCAGATGGATATTTGATGTCCAGAGAGGGTTTCAAACTGTTACTACATTTCCAAATGGCCAATGTCATCAGAGAGCTGTTCCAAAGATTTGACATTAGATGATACGTTTGCCAAAAGTACTCCTGTTGGGCTTTGTTGCCAAGGATTTGGGGATCTCAGGCTTTGATGCCAAATGCTTGTTGCCCTTAACTTTATTAAAACCTTTAATCCCAAGAAAATGCCAGCTTTTTGATAAATCAGCACAAAAATGCTCTTGATTTACTGTACTAATTTGGCTGAAGTCAATACTGGGATATGTGGCGGGGTCCTTAAAGGGTAAGCTGTTACCCAATGCTTGTCCACTACATGGGCGAGGTCGCCCTGGGAGATGGGAGAGGCAGTTTGCCTTCTAGGCCCCTTTTTTGATGGAAACAGAAATGCCACTTGGTCTTAGAAGAGGAGACACTCCCCCAGAATTAAGTTGACCTTCCCAACAGTCAATGATTAGTATTGACCAAATGTAAACGTTGGACAGAATCCAAGGACATTTTCATTATTTTTGACCACCTTCTGACAACACTTACATTCACAGTAGTTGGACACCATCTCCAGAAGGGCTTGGAATCATACAGAGAAATTAAGCAGTTCAAGATGCAAAGCATCCAATTAATGATGACCCTTAGAACAGAAAAGTCACTTGTATTCATCTCACTGAATCTGGAGGCAGTGGAAGATCTCAAAAAATCCCCCACATCGCCTTTATTATTATAACAGAATAACCCGAATTATTCCGCGCAACTGTGGAAAGTGCACCACCCAAATGTAACCACTTTCAGGCCTTTGGACACAAGATCCATAACTGTCCATTAAAAGAAGGTTTAAGAGAAATGTAAATCTATGAAGAGGAAATGGGCAAATTAATGGCTTAGATTATGACAAAACCAAAGACACTACTCAAGAATTTAACTGGGGAAATTGGACAATATAAATTTTGACTCAATTACCCTAAAGAAGCGAAAAATGGCCAAACAGGCCCACAAGTTGGCCATGACAAAGGCAAAGGCATTGGTGGAATCATCCATTTCGCCTAAACATATTCTGGGATATATGGAATAAATATCAACATTGAGCCAATCAAAAAATATAGAAAATTAATCATGGTCCAAACTACTAGGATTTGGTGGAATTTGATTTGGTAGAGAATTTGTCATCACATGGGAACTTCACACTCCACAAGATTACAGATTATAACCCAAATGGAAATAAACATCAACGATTGAATTTTTCAGACATTATTGTGCCCAATGGGAACAAACAACTTCACCGCAATAAAAAATCATGAGTCAACAAAGGCAAAAAGTGATCCAAATCAGTTTTATTGAAAGGGGCAGAATATACTCTAGTGCCTTCTCATCAATATGGCACTTTCAGCAAGAATGCAAATTTGAGCAAATAGGACGAAGGAGTAGGGCTGGGGCCCTGCTAACTGCTCATTAGGCGCACTGGGAGTCTAAGTAGAGATAGGGACGTTGAACATAGTGGGAATAAAGGCCTTAACGTCCCAGGCCAAGAAGTTTGAGTCTCCTGTGCAACCCCCTGTGGACATCCTGGCGGTAAAGGAAACCCACTTTCCACAAGGGAAGGAGGGGGCATGAGTAAACATGCTTCTTTCAAAACTATTCTTTTGGTCACACCACTGTTGGGTGATAGTACATGAGAACCAAAATTTATAAATAAATTAATAAAAATTCATTTTTGGATGACTGCATACTAGCCATTACCTTCTCCTGGCATGAAGAGGTGCACACAATAGCCAGTGTATATGCAATGAACTGCACACAAAATCTTAATGAATTTCTCTCAGCCTTGACACACCTCCATTTCCCAGAGAAAACTTTTGTTATGGGAGACATGAACTGTTGGGTTAACCCAAACACTGATCAATGGCCACACACAATGGAGGAACCGCAAGAACACGTTGAACTTTACGTGTTAAAAGCCGCCCTGGGCCTCTATGATACATTAACCAAACGTTCACCTCTCCTGAAGGACATGAAGTGCCCTCATGTGCACAATGAAAAACTAATATCTATATTGCGCATAGACCTTGTACTTGCGTCATTAATATTACAACAAAAAATGTGTAAATTTAAAACTACAAAAAGATTTTTTAGTCACCAGCTAGCTTTGGTGTCCTTCACACCATCAAAAACAATCACACAAGCACCCAGATGGTGCAGAATACGCCCATAGAATTTAGCCAAATCAGCTTTTTCATTCCTGAGTGGAGTATATATTCTTGATATGGGTTTTAAAAGCCTTTCTGTTCAGACCCACTGACCACATAGAGAGTTAAGAAACTAACAGTGCACCAGTTAAAACATAAAAATCAAGGAGATTCCAGAAAGCTTCAGTTATCATTAAACGCAATTTAGCTGAAATTGATCATTTGGAAAACAATGTACCATGCACAGGGTACAGACCTGTATGGGGGGCATAAAATGGGCCAAGGTGTCCACACTAACCACTTTGATAAGAGAACATCAATACCGCGTTGGTGTTTACTTCATAGAAAAAAGATATAAAGGCCAGAGAAACATGTTCAAGTTATTTTTCCGCATATTTTACTCACATAAGAGCACCAGAGCCTGCACAGAGGTTCAGCAGCCGGATAAATCCATAGTGGAAATAACATAGGAAGTTGCAACCAAAGTACACAAATTTTATACAAATTTATTGAATCTGACCCTGTTGAACCAGCGAAAATTAAAAAGTTCCTCAACAGTGCACATATTGGCACCACATTTCAAACCAACAATTTAATTAGCTTAATTTGTGAGAGGATCATGGGAAGTGGTGTGCAGTGCATCACGTGGAAAATGCCCTAGTCCTGATGGGCTTCCCTATGAATTCTAAAAAATTTAATAACATTTCTAATATTCTTTTAGCTTCCATAAATATATTATAGAAACATGCCTCCTTCCTGGAGGTCAGGAAGAATAAAAAGTTAATCTTAAAAAAGGAGATATATTAAAACTATACAAATGACACTCAATATCCCTAACCAACATTAACACTCTTTTTTTACAAAATTTATGGATAAACGACTAGGTGAAATAGAAAATGAAGTGACATCCCCTTCACAATATGGACTTGTCCCCAGAAGATCAATATGGGATTTTATTCATACTTTTGCTAAAGTCTGACAATCTAAAGCCTCTGGAGCGCTTGTTTCCTGGATCAACAGAAAGCCTATGACTGGGTGAACTGGACTTACCTTAGGGCTTGCCTTCATAAAGTTAAATTTCCAAACAGATTTATAAACTGGGTGATGATGTTCACTGAGTCAGCCACTATGACTGTACGTGGAGCAGGTTTTCTAACCAATCTAGATTTCCACAGAGGGTACTCTGACAAAGTGACCCTCTAAGCCCTCTATTATATAATTTTACCCTTGATCCATTAATCTGAAATACAAATGCTCACATTACTGGAGTTAACGTTTATGGCATTCACCAGTAAAAATGATGGCTTTTGAAGATGACTGTGTGGTGGGTATCTCCAACAATTACAATAATCGCATACTTGAAAAAACAATACTAAAGTATTCTTTATCAGCAATGCATCACTTAATGCTGAAAAAACTGATACTATATCCTAGGAAAAATCAAACCCATTGGGTACTAATAACTTCAAATCAACAGATCATGACACTTAACTCCTCATTAGGTCTAATAGGCGAAATTCCTCAATCACCTCAATTGAACTTCCCTTTACTTCCAAGCCAGCAGATGGATCTGTCCATCACTTGAGAGTATGGCTTAAGTCAGGGGGTATGCCAACACTATGATGAAGAATCATATACTGGACAAGATAACAAACATATTGCCTCCCTGCATGGACAACACAAAAGTAGAACTGAAAGAATTGTGATTTTCAACTCCATAATACTATCAATCATTTGGGTTATGGCGCATTAATCACTTTTCCATCATCCTTTTTACAACAATTTAAGCCCCAAACAGGGGTGGCTTTTATCTGGCAAAAAAGAACATGTGCATCTTGACGTTAATTGGCCCTAGGAATAAATTGGGGTATGGTGCTAAAGTTTTTGTGTAGAACAAGCATCCCAAATACTAGGAAATGGATAGACCAGATAACTACACCTGGTGCTAAAAAGATAACCCAGGTAACTAGTCCAAACCTTCTGAACCAACATTGGGCTTTAGCAGCAAGATTAAACTTTCCATTTGCTCTCCAAATAGAAAACCTAAATCATCCAAACTCATTAATTAGGTATCTGGCATCTCACCCAACCGCTGAAGGACAGCATGGCACCCCTTTATACTTTAAACATATACTTATAGCCATGAGAAGAGCAGAATTGAAAATCAACTAAGTGGCCAGACTAGCCAACGTGCGGCCAAGGCTAACTTACAGACAAGAAGTTAACGGTCAAGTTGTTATAAACGACATGAAAATTTTTAATCCAAGTACCATTACCAGGATTGATTACCTGGATATAATGGACATACCATAAAGCTTGAAGCACAAAAGATACTATGGAGATACACACACCATCCACTGCTATAACCTAGGATACATGCACATGTATGGAGATGCATGTGGAGAGTGCATCTCACAGTAGAGCGATCTAACACCTCCCATTCTTCATGCACAATATGTGGCCAATATGGAATAACACACCGCCTAGAACAATTTCTGCCATTAATGGCTATCTGGAAAGAAGCTATGCGCCTATTTCGCCAAGGCAATGGACATATTTCACATTATCTAGAAACATGTTTTCTCTCAACATGGAGTCACTATTCATCCATATCTCTAGCTCTAGTAGTGGCTATGCTTTATGGAAAATCCATACTGTAGTATTGGATTCATTATCAGGACAACTCCTACCCTCCAAGAAGTCATAAATCGTTTTCACTACCATATATTGGAACATTTTTAGGCAAGGTTTTTTTGGAAACATGATTACACGTGACAGAAGACTAATCAACTCATGGTTGCCAATATGGTTCCTAAACACTGATCCCTTCCTTTAAGCATTCTACATCCAGATAAGAAGTTGGCACCAGTCCCTCCTTCGTCCTAGACCTGGAGGTCTTGACTGACAACAGGAGAAACTATGAACCCTCTGATATATCCTTCAAAATTTTCATGTTTCGTTAGTATATCATCATTATATTTGAATTGTACGTCCCCTGGTTGACTTTCCTTAATAATCCTGAATAAACCAGAACTTTTAGACTTATCTCACAAGTAATTGTCATTTTAGTCTAAAGAGTAAACTTTAAGTTTTCTTCCTATTTAGAAGCCCATTGCATAAATCTCACAAAATATTCCTCCAGCTCACTAAGTATATATCACATTGATTTATCTCTTGAAAGGTATCCTTAACCGCATCCAAAATAGTATCACTTTTAAACTAGGTCTCTCAGATGGAATCTTATTTATATATGGTAGGGTTTCTTATTTTGTTCCTCATATTACTGATGTTACTTTACCTTATATAATCATTTATCAACTTACTTGCCTTTTTTAGATCTCTTATTATGTTATCATAGAGTATTTTTTATTATAAGAATATGCGCTTTGAATTATCTTGTCCTTAAAATGATTTCCATATATACGGTATTTCCCCACAAGATATTTTATAGCATTATAATCTTTTATGACCTCTCTGTGACTTACTATGAGTAAAGCCTTACCATATTCTACTCTACTGACTTAGCTCATTAGAAGTTTTCCTCATTAAAAGTCTTTTTATAAAAGGGCTTTCTGATGAATAGTACTAAGGATCTTTTATAGGCAAGGGACAGCTAATCATTTTCATAAAACCATTGTTTTCATAAAACCTCATGTGAAATTTGGGGGCTTTGGCACTCAAGTTCTCAAATTTAATGAGCGCCAATGTTTAACTCTGAAGCTATCCCTTTCTTGATTATAGCTCGCTTCAGCTCCCTATTTTTCCTTACACAGGTTCTTAATGTTTAAAATTGATATTGTTGAATTTTTTTAATAAATATGTGGATGGATAATACTAGTATAAAAACTAGTGTCCAATTGAGCGTTTCAAAACCAAATTTTTTCCTGCTCAGGATTCTCCTTGGAACATGCACAATGGTCCTTCAACCCACTGATGAAGGTACTGGATAAGCTCTTTAAATAACAAGGTAATTCCTCTCTTCAACTTCTCCTCTAAAGTTGGCAACTTCTGGATGACAGCAGAACTTAACCTACTTGGTAGCAGGTTCATTGGCTCTAAGGGAACTTCTACTCTTAAGACTTGACTCCTATTTGCGCTTAGAGGTCTCTCCTTGGACTTATTCAGCAATTATAGTTCAGTGGTCTTCTTGGTGAAAGTTCAACCCTTCCTTATGGTAAAACATAACTTGGGATTAGGTTTAAATGATCTTCTCTCTATTGATGCGGGAACCATATAGAACTTGATAGTAATATTTAGATTAGGGATATCTAGTCCCTCTACTCTAATCTTAAGAGTACTTAAAAATACAACTAATGTATAATAAACTAAATACCTTTGGAATTAAAAAGATCTGCTTTATCTAATAAAATATTTAAGGATATATAGGGGATTCTATGCCCAACTCTTCTGTTGGCGCCCCTATTAGAAATGGCAGCCATGTTGATGAATTCACCCTCAAGGTAGCGTGAAATGATGATCTTACACATCAATTTGGTTAAGTTCTCTCCCCTGCTCAAATGCATTCGTCTCTGGGTAGAGATGAAAATCATGTCCAAATGCCTTCATTCAACCTCAGTGAGTCACCCTTATCAGGTTAAAAACCTGCTTAGGTAATGGGACTCTCACCCATAACCAGCAGGTCGCAATACCCAATAGGTTAAATCGCCAGTTGCTATTAAGGCGTTGTCAATCACCCAGCAACTCCTATAATACTTTATTCAATTGATAACAAAACCTGATTGACTCCTACAAGTAATTGAATTATTAATATAAAATCAACAACTTATTTGCTTTTTTATTGTTGGGGCAAATCCATGATAGAACGTTATTGATCTGCCATATAAAAACCTGGCAGATTAATAAATGCTTAATTAGGATAATTCGCAGAACAATAGTTATATATATAATGATAACTCCCATATCCACTAGAAGCCTCATACCCAACATATAAGCAGATTTAAAAATCTTGGTCAGGCGGGATAATATGGTCATATCCAAATCCTAACACCCCATCACTTCTTCATATATATAAATAAGATTCAGTAACTAACTTTAGTTTGTTTTAAATCACTCAATTCTCTCAAGCTTGTACCCTTGATTTAATGTTATGGAATTAGTATCTTACTATAACTTTTAAGCGTCCAGACAGCTGAAAAAGCTCATTCCTACTGGATTATAGCCTTGATGTAAGGTCCTCTTTTTGAGTATTGGTTTTATGACCATGATAAACTTATTGATCATTATCCATTGATTATATACCCATAAAAGTTTAGCTATTTAAAGGTGTTACCTGAAGTGATAATAGCATTTACCATTTAGCAGACCTAACAGAAAGTACTTGTACCTTTATACTCTCACAATATAACCCAGGGGTAAGTTGCAAAGTTGTATCAAGTTTTAGTACTTAATACCCTTTTTTCTCATCCTGATAAAATTAAGTAAACCCTCATATTGTCTAACCATGTTAATGATCTCTCCTTATGCTTATCACATGTACCTGGCTACTTTAACCAACTCTGAGCGTAGCTACAGTTACATCACTGGTAAAATTTATAGGTTTTCTGATTATTCTTGGCTGGTAACCCCTATAAATGTATTAACTGAACAGGTTGATTGTTGTGCAATTCTCCACGTTGTTTAATAGTGAAATATATTTGTTTGATAATAGTATGGAGACTATTATCCATAATTGAAGTAAAGTACTAGAATTTGGCCCAACGCTTGACCAGTATTTCCTCATAACATACTTAGGAGGTCCTTAATAGGGATTCATTCCCTTATACCACCTAACTTGATCCACACTTAGATCTCTGTTTACTGTTTCTCTCTGTGACTTCCAGTTGGCAGCAATACCCAATTCAATTCATATTCTTTTCTATAGATCCCCAATAAGATTTACTCTTTATCCCAAAAGTTTCTCCCAATTAGAGCACACGTCAATAATTTTCCTGAGAAATAATATAACTCAAAATGGATCCTGATAAAGTATATTAAAATAATAATAATTAATGGTAATAGTCTTTTTTATTAATGAATTCTTATGGAATTTATAGTGGGAATTCAGCACCCAACCCTCAGTTGGCACCTCCACAATGAAGCGGCAGTTGTTGCCACTGAACTACCCATCTTTGTCTCACCAGCGATGGTCTTCCCCATCCTGGATAGAATTCCGTCAATGTACATCTTTGATAACTAAAACAGAAAGAGTCAGAAAATGTGTCACTAACGTTTTCTCTTGATCCCAGAAAACCAACCATATATGGAAAGCGACCTGCTTAGGTAATGGGACTTGTTACCCATTAAGGCAGCTTGCAAACCAACTTGTCACTTTTCTAGTTGCAGGTGAATCACTCTCCTTGTAACTTGATCCTTAAATTCCTATCAGTCAGTGATGAAACCTGACTGATCTCAATTGGTACACCTGATAGTTGATCAACTATCAGATGCCCCTACTTCATTGGCAACTCTGCCTGACAAGATCTTAAGCATTCACCTAGATTCATCCCAATCAGATTAACCCAGGAGAATAATATAAAATCCCCTGAACAATGTTAACCTGAAATCAGGGTCAACTGATATCTAATTCACTTTGCTTTAAGGAATTATCCAATAGCAATCCCTGATAATCTAGTCAGCTGGGAAATGAGCAAAAATCCCAACACATCTCCCCTATTGCCTAGATTTCTAACGAGAAAAGGATTGGGGCAGGAGAACACCACTTTGGACACTCAGTCAAATACTTCATTTGCTCAAGCAGAGTATGATAAATCAGTACTCAACGCTGCTCAGGACAATCTTCAGCATGTGGCTCTCTTCCTCTTCCTCCTTACTACCACTTATTCAGAGTGCAGTCCCCCATAACCTTTTGTCATTCCAGGATGATTGATTTACTCATGATATTATTAATCCCAGGATCCAGTTTCCCCCGTCAGAGCATATGACCCATTGTCATATTCAAGATTCTTGGTCCAGCGTCCTCAATTTCCTGTTTTTCTTCTCATTATTGACAGGAGGTCTTACCGTTTTTTTTTTTTAGTACTAGATGGTCCCAACCCAAGGGGGGATTCATCGATGTTGGAGGTCTTACCGTTGATGTTTGTTTTGCGGTGCAATTAAAAATGTTCATTTACGTTTGCCTTTGTTATTTTTGTAATAACCTCCTTGCTCATATCATTCTTAATTCTTCTCTGAAATATTATCCAATTAATTTTGAGATTTATTTTTCCAAAATTGGAGCTTGATTGATTTCAGAGTGCATAATGTTGACTATCATATAAGTCTGACATCCCCCTCTCTTCCAGATCATATGTCAAATTCTGAGTCTCAGTACCAACAGCTGCTCAATAGCTTGTCTGATAAAGATTTTCAGCTCTTTCAGCTGATGAGTTGTTCTGCGCACTGGAACCTCTTCTATGGTACTTCCAGGACTCATTCGCCCAGTTAAGTAACAGTAGCCAGTCCTTCCATGGAATTACTGGAAACAGTAACCAACCCTGACAAAACTAGGTAAGCAATTGCCTTGAACAACTTGTGACAAATTTTTCCTCTATCATTGATTCCTGAGTTAGATTTCAAAGCTCTCCTGGATTTGGCTCCATTTGCAGATACTCCTACCATGATTGCCAAACCTCCTGAAGCAATGCCCTCCACTCTCAATCATTCGTTCCTCACTGGATCAGACTTGCTTCTGGAGTTTTCCTTCAAACTCAGTCAATATTACAAGACAGCTGTCTTGGCCACCAAACCAGCTATCAGAAACAGCATACATTTCAAACTCCCCTATGCAGAATTAAGGGCTCAAGACACCAAGGCTTTGTCCATAGTTCTGAACTCTTCCAATCTTGAAAATATCCTAGATTAAGATGTTGTAGCCTATACTCTTCGCTTTGCTGGCCAAGTTCTTTGAAGTTGAGCCACAAAGCTTTTCAGACTCTCCTGGCTTCCATTGCTCATTATTCTTCAGCTTCTGAGAAGCTCATAGTCATTGCTTGCAGGATGCTATTTGCTACTTGCATGACTATCTCATTTCTGGCATGTCCCATCAGTATTTTCCACTGATGGCTTTGATAGGGAGCATTATTTAGCAACCCTCGCCTAGTATCTATTGCTTGATGACAGCCAATACATCTGGTGTTCTTGACAAAGCTCATCAGCAAACGCTCAAGACCAATCTTTCAGCTCTGGTACCATATCAGGATTACTCAGAGCTCTTTGTCGACAGCCTCTTCTTATACTGTTGCTTCCTTCCCCACTATGAGTTATTGCATTTGGCATCTTTTGACATTTCAATTTCTCTTCCCCTAGTCACTTTCTCTCATGGATCTGCATCCACTCAACAAACTTGGTTTAGAGTAGGTTTAGCCCTCACTAGCATCTAATCTCACATAGATTTTGAAGGTTTATTTACTTCTACTATGATTCATCTCCCCTCCCCCAAGTGGCGACATAGGTGGAATCATCCCCAGGTCAAGGATAACTAATAAAAATAAAAACTATAAAAATATATTGTTTTTCTATGCAGTTTTTTTAATAAATTTCTTTCTTTTTTTCCCATATTGTTATCAATATTTTATTTTTTCTTCTTTTTTTCATGGGACTTGGACTTTTTTGGTTCAGCGGCCCATCTTTTTATTTTATTCCCCAAATTTGGATCCTAGGTATACTTAGACCTACCAGTTTTATATGGTTCAGTGGTATTACTTTTGAAGTCTTAACCATCTAGTTTGGTTCAGCGGTACTTTTAACTTAACCAAATCATTAGGACATAATCAACTAAATGGTTCAGTGGTCCTCCAGGAACTCTTTTTTATTATTTTTTTCAATCAATCCATTGCTTTAAATACTTAGCATGGACTCAATTTACTATCCTTCCACCCAAGAGGTTTTTGATGGGGTAGGCATCTGTCGCCATCTTGGCAATAATCTTGAATGGACTTGACCACAACATATTAATTTGTTTCTTTCTCCAAAACCATGCGTATCTCAATTGGCAACTTTTTCACCTATTTGGTACTCTGATAAGGCTGGTCATCCTTATTGTCTGTCATTTTCGCTCTAATCCTTTTTCTCAAAGTCGTATCAAATACTTGCTATTGCATTTCAATCAATGTATTTGTCAATCAGTTCAGGTACTGTTAAGCACTCATCCCTAATGTTGGTCCCACCACCAATTAATATTTGCGGCAATGCGGCCTTCCTCCCATATAGTAACTTAAATGGCGTTTTCACATCACCATATGATGACTGATATTGTAGCCAAATGTCGTTGAACTCAGGTACATTCCACACATGGAAGTTCTTCCTGCAACCAGCTTCCTCAGCGTCATGGCCAGCGTCCCATTAACTCGTCCTACCAGTCCATTCATCTCTGGTTGGTGGGGTACAGACATGACTCCTCAGATCCCAATTTATTCATTTAATTGTGGGATCACATGAGACATGAATTTGTCCCATTGTCGCCCAGTAGGACCTGTGGGCATCCATATTGGTATACTACTTGATCTAGGATGAACTTTGCGGTACTGGTAGCATCTACTTTACTGAGGCCTTCATCTTGACCCATATCAACAGATGATCAATTGCAACTATTATGTACTTGACTCCCCCTGTGCTCATTGTCAGAGGTCCCATCACATTGATGGACACCATATGCCAAGAAAATCCAGGGCGCACCAGTCAGTATCCAGTCATACACTTATATGGCTTGTGCAACTGGAACTCCACACAGCAAGCTAGATAGTCTGCGACATCACAGTTGATTGACTCCCAGTAGCAATACTGGTGAATATGGTCAGCTTTTTTACTTATCCTCCATGACCAACAACCTTATGAGCAGCCTGAACGATAGCTTCTTGTTCCAACAGCCTTGGGAATAGTAACCACTTAATACAATCATCTTGAAAACTTATCCATCCATGGTCTCAATGTTTTTCGTTGCTTTTCTAAGCGCACCTTGAATTTCTCAGAGCTCATTCCTCATTTCTCTATAGACCATTCTCTGGAATAGCTCATCCGCCTGCTGGTATAACATCTGGACCATTGGTAACTGTGATAAGCCATCCACATTCTGATGAGAAGCCCCCACTTGGTGGACAATCTCATAATTGTAAGCCTATAGCTTTAGTGCCCATTATGCCAGTCATCCTTCTGGTTCTCATAAATTGTGAAGCCAATGCAACGATAAGTGATCCATCACCACTTTGAAGTGCGTTCCATGGATGTACACCAAAAACTGTTTACAGGCGTAAATGACCACAAGGCATTCACACTCAGTTATGGTGTAGTTCCTCTCAGCAGTTGAGAGTGTCCAGCTAACATACGCCACCAGATGTTCGTCCTCAAGTTCATTTACTTGGCTCAATATGGCACTAATTGCCATCAATGAAGCATTTCTTTGTATAATAAATCCTTGATTGAAATTCAGATATTTCAAAATTGGAGAATCCAAGTACTTGTGTAACTCATTAAAGAATTTATGTGCTTCTTTATTCCAAACAAATCCTTTCTCTGGATCCTTCAACAGATGGAATAGGGGCTCAGCGATTCTGGAAAAATCCCAGTAAAATCTTCTATATTATCCAACCATTCTAAGGAACACTTAGATATCTCAGACACTCTTTGGCACAGCCATTTGCTCTATGGCTTCAATATTCTGGGCTTGCGGCTGCAATCCACTAGAGTTGATAATATATCCCAGGTATATAACTCAGTCTTATAGAAGTGATACTTCCACGGCTTAATCTTCAGGTTGGCCGTGGATATTCTCTTGAACACTTCCTCTAAGTGGTGCAAATGGTCAGTAAACGTCCTACTGAACACATTTATATCATCCAAGTACACCAGGACGCATGGCAACTTTAAGTCATTTAGTATTGCATCCATGGCCTCTGTAACGTTGCAGGCGCATTGTACAGACCCTGGGGCATCCTTGTCAGTTGATATAGTCCCTGCGCGGTGATAATTGTACCTTTTTCTTGTCTTTTTTTGGCAAATTGATTTGCCAATATCCTGACTTTAGATCCATTGTGGAGAAATTCTTCTTTTCTCCCAATCAATCTATTGAATCATCAATTCTTGGTAGTGGGTATGAATCCTTCTTTGTAATCTTGTTCAGCTTTTGATAATCAATTACCACCCAATTAGAGCCATCCTTCTTCTTCATGATAATAATTGACTCGCCTAGGGACTCGATGACAGAACTAGAAGCCCATGCTTCATTAGTTTGTTGATTTCTTTCTCCACTACCACTTCAGCTACCTTTGACCATCGAATCAGCCTCATCCTAATCAGAAAATTTTCCCTGGTATTGGCCTTGTGGATCACATCTCTCATGCACCCCAAATCATGGTCATCTGGGGGGAATACTTCCCAATAATTGTCAAACAATTTGAGCAACTCTTCATGCTGTCCTTTCATCAGATCAGCGAGTTGCTCTTGATCTACCAATAGATTGATACTCTCAGTTACCAGGCCGGTAATCCATTTCATTGAGGGTCCTAAAATCATTGAATTTCCTCAGTTCAGCCATCATAATTAGGTGAACAATTGCAACGATCAGATTCTTCTCAATATTCATCAGTTTTTTTTCGCTTTAATTTTCCAGGAGAACTTAAATTTCTCCATGGCTCAGCATTATTATTCAAGAAGCCACCCAAGGCCTACTCTGAACTTCTTCCAGGGGCTTCTGACCTCCCCATACAGCAGCTCTGGTATCTTTAATGTCAACCCCATGTTATCTATTATTTGTGATCCTAGCGGTATGGTTCTCACATTATTGATCCTTGATGAAATTTTCCAATTTTCTAGGATTTCTGTCAGCATATCTCATCGTTTCTGACCAACTAGTTGGTATAAAATGGGACAATACAGTCATTGTATATCAAGTTGATGAAGTTATGACTCCTACTCAGTGGAGCTTCCCCATCCTTCTGATAGACTAATGGTAATATCTGACCCAATAAAAAATGTATTGTCCTCAAAGTTACATTTAACTCCATACTTTCATAGTTTGGGATCCACTGACAGATGCCACAAATATTTTGTTAAAGTGAGAAACTTACTTTTTAAATAAAAGCAATAAATAACGCTTTGTTAAAGTTTGATGTTTTTTATTGTTTAAGCAGGACAAGCCAAAAAAGGTGCTTTTTTTAACTAGTAATTCCTATTTAAACTAGTCAAAATCCTGGGCCCATGGGTATTTGGGACTAAAGTATTATAAAGCTGAGTCATCCAAATTAGAAAATATAGGCTTTTGGCCTATCGGATTGAAGATAAATATTTTGAGGCAAAACTGACCTGTGGGGTAGCAATTTGATAAATTGTATCCAATCACCAGCAAGTAAAACTTCTCACCTTGGAGGTGGTCAGACTTGTGTGGTAATGATTTGTTAATTTGCACCCTATCATTATTGAGTAAAATCTTCTCACCTCGGAGGTGATCAGACCCATGTAGTATTGGACACCTCAAATTTGGCCGAGAAGTCAGAGCAATCCTATTATCAATTCTTAACTTATTAAGCCAATTTTGATTATAAACCATATTTTCCTGATAGTTAGGATTCCACCAAGAATCCACCAAGGTCTTTTCGCTGTGGGTACTCATATCGTTGATAACCACAATATTATTCAAAGATTGGGCAGAAGATGGGCCAATCATGGTAGCAGATTTGGGGGCACTCGTACCTCTAACATTCTTTTTCATAAGTCAAGAAGGAGATTGTCCAACATTGCCCCCCTCAAGAATGTTGGGAGGGGTGTAGGGTTGTAGAAAGCGGCCATGTACCCAGTTTATGATAATTCCTGTGGCCAAAGACTTTATAGAATACTCATTTCCTCTTTTGTACACGATGGTGAATGGCCCCTCCCAGATTGATCCAAGTTTGCCACTACGTGTAGTTATGTGATTGTGGTAATATAAAAACCCTATCTGACACTTGGAAAGAAGGTAGAGGAGCTCAGAGCTCATTGGCGGCTTAGCCTCCCTAAGTAACCATTTTTGCTAGGTTGGTAAAAGCCTCTGATTGAAGCTGAATGATGCGGTTAGCTAACCTTCACATGGCTTTCTTGGGTTCCTCTCCTCTAGAGAAGACATCCTTAGCTAAAAGAGCAGTTATGCCTGGTTCCCTGCCATACAAAACTCGGAAAGGGGACATTTTCAAAAATCTGATGATAGCTAATTTGATAAGCCATAAGTGCGCTTGGATGATAATGATCCCAATGAAGGGCTCAGATGAAGCCATTTTTCACAAAATAGAAACCAGAGTACCATTTGCTCGCTCCACTGTACCATTGGTTGAAGGGTTATATGGAGCTGAGAACAGTTGCTGGGCTCCCATGGAAGTAGCCAAGATTTTAACTACTCTGGAGGTAAAATTTTTCCTGTTATCGCAGAGTAGTACTTGAGGGCACCCGTGTTGAGTGAAGATATTTTGATGAAGAAAGGTGGCAGTGGCCTTAGCAGTTTAGGCCAGCAGTGCCACAGCTTCAACCCACTATGTGAAGTGGTTAATGCCTACCAAAATATATCTGTTTCCACCTGTGGTTTGAGGAAGCGGCCCTACTACGTCCAAGCTTATGGTATGGAATGTCTGTTGCGGGGTAGTTGGCTGATATTGATATCTAGTTTTGAGACGACACTGCTTCTTACATGTAAGGCAAGCATCTAAGACTTTGATGATGGCTTCCATGATTCCCTCCCAAAAATATCGATCCTTAATCCATTCATAGGTTTTCTTAACTCCTCCATGGCCTAAAGTCAAATGAGCTTCCAAGATAACAGGTACACGTTCCAAAGGGTCATAGGTAAGGCAACCACTTCGCCCCCACTTGTTTATACAACTTCCTGCTTTCTACTTTAGTGTTATGGGAGTGCCGGGCCAACATCTTCTGTACAGGCTCATCCTCATCTTCCCAGTCATTCAGGGTCATTAAAAGATCATACAGCCACTACGCTTCACTGTTGTCTAAGTGGAGGATGCGCAGCTGAGTTAACCCATCAACATTCATGTGGTGGGTTCCAGCGTGGTGTTTGATCTTCATATCGTAATGCTGGAGCTTTAGAGCCCAGTGATCTAACCGCCCCATAGGGTCCTTCATGTTTTGCAACCATTTTAAAGATGCGTGGTCCGTAATCACAGTGAAAGAGGTCCATACAAGAAAGGGCGGTAATGCTTCACTGCTAGTAGAATGGCAAGACAATACTTCTTGGTAACACTATAGTTGCGTTCTGCCTTTTGATAGCATCTTACAAAAATACAAAACAGGATGATCTACCCCTTTTTCATCTAATTGAGCTAGGATGGCCCCAACGGCGTAGTCTGAAGCGTCTGTAAACAAGATAAACGGTTTTCCATAATCAGGATGCCTTAGGATAGGCCGTTTTTGTAGCAGCAACTTCATTGTTTCATAGGCGGCCTTCTGTTCAGTGCCCCATTGAAAAGGGATATTCTCTTTTAGTAAGCGAACAAGGGGCTCGCTGAGTTGGGCAAACTTAGGGATGAACTGATGGTACTACCCCATCATCCCTAAAGATACCTGTATATCCCATAGGTTTTTGGGGGTAGCATTCTGGCAATCGCTTCAACCTTATCTTGTATGGGTTGGATACCCTCTCAAGAAAAGTTATGTCCAAGGAAGTTTTATTTCTTTTGAAAAAAAGTACACTTTGAAGGCTTTAATTTGATAGTTGAGCATCATAAGCGTTGGAATACCATTATCAAATTTTTAAGGTGTTCATTAAAGGACTTCAAGAATATGGTAATGTCATCAAGGTAGATGATAACGCAGGTTAACTTGAAATCCTGCAAAATGTGATCCATTGCACGCTGGAAAGAGGCAGGTGCGTTGCACAACCCTTGAGGTAATCACGTGGGTTGAAAAAAGACCTTCACTGCATATCAACGCACATTTCTCTTGATCTTGAGGAGATAGATCCATTTACCAATAACCACTGGCCAAGTCCATGGCAGATAAAAAGTTTGAGCCTGAAAGCTGGGCCAGGGCATCATCAATGCGTGGGATAGGATAGCTATCCTTTTTCTCATAAGATTGTTTAACCTGCCATAGTCCATAACTATCCGATGACCTCCGTTTTTCTTCTTAATTAGCAAAAGGGGGGAGGACCAAGGGCTTTGCGATGGAACTAATAACTCCGCGTCTAATAACTGCATGAGTTCCGTCCTCATTTGTTGTTCCTCCACCTTTGACTTGCGATAAGGTTTTGACCTAATGGGATGGGCATCACCCACATTGATGGAATGGCACCAGCCCTTCATGTGGCCATAATCATTGTCCGACTTTGAGAATATATCACTATACTCATCCAGAAGAGTATGCACTTTCTCCAACTCATCTGAGGTCAGCTCATCTGAAATATGGACGTTTGGCAAGGTACATACCAGGTTATCTGCGGGCAGGCCTAAATCTGCCATTGAGCCAATAGAGTAGATTTGTTTAACTTCCTCCACAGGGAGTAAAACCCTCGGCCCACCTCCTGATGCTTTCTTACAAGTATATCCTTATTAGTGAGATTCCCCAACAATAGAGTAATAGGCCTCAGATAGGCTGGGTCTAAAACACCAGGCAATACCCGAGGCTCAACAGGGCTAATTCTGTCAATGCTTAAGAGGTGTAATAAATAGTGGCGAGGGATTTTAAGAGTGATTTTTGTGTCTACCACCCGTTGTTCACCAGGTTTATTCACCACTTCATCGGCTGCATAAAACGGAATACCTTCAGCAGCATCCACAGAATCAGGCAATATTTTTGTATTTTGCCCCGAGGTGGTATAATGTATAGTAAAGCGGAAAGTGGGTACTCAACCATGCAAGAGTATTCCTTCTTTATGGGTTCTTTATTGGCTAGAACTAAGGGGACTTCATAATTGAGCAACAACAAGAACCCTTGCTTCATATTGATAATGCCTTCATATTCAATCATAAACTGAGTACCTATAAGCATATTGTAAGCGTTATTATCCAAAGCCACTGTGGGGGCTGATAGAATAAGCTTCCCAATATATATGTGAAGGGACGAGTAAGCACCCAGTGCATGGGTGTTGTTGGGACCAGCAGTTCCAAAATCTTGGTTATATTCAAAGTCAGGTGCAGGTTTGATCTTTCGCATCAACTTGGAAGAGATTACGTTCACCGAGGAGCCTGTATCTAGGATAGCCATCACCCAAACTTTTTGGATAACTACTTCAACCTTTGTAAATATCCCCCAAAAAGTGGGCGATAGCGCTAAGACCTCCTTAAGATGAAAAGTTGAGGTTAATTTGCACGCGGTCTTGGGGTAATCTTTCCAGGATGGACTGCATGGTATGGCCATGCTGGAGAGGGTGAATAAGGTTAGACAACACCTCATTCGCATCGCTGGTAGTATTGATAATGGCCAGTTCCCCTACAACTTGACAGAGATACATCTCTTCAGGTATGGTGGCTTCATCTACTCCTCCAGCATTAAAGCAAACGGGGACTTCCACTTCAGCAGGTACTCATAAAACGAAATAGCCAACCTCATCTGTTCCCCCCTCCAAATCATCCCTAGGGGTATTAGTAACGTGAGGTAATGGCATAAGTTGTTTAAATGAGTCAGGCACATGAGATTTGTCAGCAATAGGTGTGCCTTTCCCTACACTGACATTGATTTTCCCTGCTCTTGTTCCTCGGCGTCAGCTTTCTTTTTCCAGCACACAGCCTCCTTGTGTCCAAACTTGTAGCAGTATTCGCACCAAGAGCGTTCAGGACGTTTTTCTTTGGGGTTTTGCTCTTCAATCCCATTATCTGAAGGGGCTCCTTCTTGTCTTCAATAGCTAGGGCTCGAGGCTTAGGCTTTGAATCCTCAATGGTTAAAATGCGAGGACGAGATACTGCTCCACGTGAAACTTCAGGCTTATGGAAATCAGTGACATCTATTAACGCCTCCTTGATGTCTTGAATGGTATGGAAATAGCATTTAACTGAGGTGATGTGCATCGCTAGCAGAGGGTAAAAAGCCACTTCAGTCAAAACGGCGGCTACAGCATCATCCAAAGTTAACATCATTGAGGTTAACAACGTCTGTGCTTCCATATAGAATCATTCCACAAAGGCGACCACTGACTCTCCTTTTTGGATACTCATATGCATAAAAGCTTGCTTTTTCATACTTAAAGCCTGTTTTGAACCGAACATGTTTATGAGGGCCTCTTTAACCTCAGACCAAGTGCTAAGAGCATCCATGTGTGGGACCATCACCTCCTGTGCCATGCGGCCCAAACAGGAAAGTATATGTTTAGCCTTCTGACGATCTGTTGCCCCTTCCATAGCTGCTTCATAGACGTATAAAAATGAGGCAATGCTGCCTTCACCTGGGATAAACTTGTCTTTGAACGTCAGTTTGAATGAACTAAAATCACCCCTGGTAAGGGTATGAACAGCTGGAGCTTCTGTTTCTGGGGTTTCAGAGCGGTAGTTTAACTGGTCAAAGGTCCATGAAAGGCGATAATACTGGTCATGCATGGCTTCGAGCTGGGTTTCCATCTTGGTGAGGGCTTCTAGGGGCCCAAATTCACATAGTCTCAGTCAAGCTTTGATCCCTAATTTATGAGTTTCAAGTTCATCCACTCGGCTCTCCATTGCATTAACTTGAAAATGGAGTTGTGACACCAGCGAGCTTAGGTTTAATTGAGCAGTTTCCACGGCTTCCACGCGGTTCTTCAGCTCTTCTTTCAATTGTTTACGCCCTTCATCATCACAAGGGTGTGAGCTTGGGCCTTGTACTCCATCCTTGATCTGCTCATACTTCCGCTCAACCTGCGTTAATTGACTAAATACTTCCTTCAACAGCACAGGGCTTTCCAGAAAAGCTTTTACCACTTTTGCTTTGGTTTCGCATTCAGTCAGGCGACATGCCAAATAATTGGTATTTTTGAACGAAGCTTTGAGAGCTAGCTCCTTTTCTAGCTGAACAACCTTGGCCGCAAGGGTGGTGGTGGCGCTAGATGGTTCAAGCAACATATGGCGTTCAAGCTCATCAACACGCAAAAAGGCCTGGATTAACTGTCGCTCCACCACAGCCACACGCTGCTCATATTCCTCTTGAGGGACAGAGTCAGGGGCTGAAAAGTCCCGGTGCATTTGCTCATTATGTTTTTCAAGTTCATTAGCAAACTCCTCCAACAATGAGCGGGTGCTAGCAGTGGAAGCGTTGAGTTCATCCCAGAATATCTTTATGGCCTCCTCAACATACTTTACAATCCCAGAGTCCATAGTAGTAAGTTGATAATGCAGCTATATGATGAAGTTACAATTAGCTTCCACACCAGATCTAACTGCTCCAAGATGTTTAGAGGTCAGTTGGTACAACTTATTATAAGCTAAATTCAGAGCTGCATGAGTATCTAGGTGTCAATGTAACTCTTCGTGATGTCCAGCTAAGAGATGCATCATGTGTACTAAGGCAGGGTGGGCAAACTTGCGTACATAGGTGGTCAAGTTTGTAAGCTGACCATAGGTCTCTGGGAGGAAACTAGTCTCATAGAGAAACAAGTGGCGTTCCTATACCAACGACGCTTGTTCGCGAGATGCAATGTCACCAGGGTTAAGGATACCATGAGTAAGGTCTCTCACGGCTTCAGTAGCTGGCCAGGTGATGCGACGAGAATTAGGTATTAATATGCGTTCAAATTATTCTTCTTCAAACATCAAATTGGTAGGGCTGTCCATTTGATCATCATCTTCAGTCCCTTCCCCATTTTGCACCCAACGGGTGACACTCTCCATTGCTTTAATACTTTATTGAAGTATTCAGGGTGATCCCCTGTAGTGAGCACCAGTTTGTGGGATCCACTGACGGATGCCAAAAATATTTTGTTAAAGTGAGAAACTTACTTTTTAAATAAATGTAATAAATAACGCTTTGTTAAAGTTTGATGTTTTTTATTGTTTAAGCAGGACAAGCCAAAAAAGGTGCTTTTTTTAACTAGTAATTCCTATTTAAACTAGTCAAAATCCTGGGCCCATGGGTATTTGGGACTAAAGTATTATAAAGCTGAGTCATCTAAATTAGGAAATATAGGCTTTTGGCCTATCGGATTGAAGATAAATATTTTGAGGCAAAACTGAACCATGGGGTAACGATTTGATAAATTGTATCCAATCACCAGCAAGTAAAATCTTCTCACCTTGGAGGTGGTCAGACAGTGTGGTAATGATTTGTTAATTTGCACCCTATCATTATTGAGTAAAATCTTCTCACCTTGGAGTTGATCAGACCCATGTAGTATTGGACACCTCAAATTTGGCCGAGAAGTCAGAGCAATCTTATTATCAATTCTTAACTTATTAAGCCAATTTTGGTTATAAACCATATTTTCCTGATAGTTAGGATTCCACCAAGAATCCATTAAGGTCTTTTCGTTGTGGGTACTCATATCGTTGATAACCACAATATTATTCAAAGATTGGGCAGGTGATGGGCCAATCATGGTAGCAGATTTAGGGGCACTCGTACCTCCAACATTCTTTTTCATAATTCAAGAAGGAGATTGTCCAACACATAGAAATCTGTATCAATCAGAATATCATAGTTCTGGTTGGCCAAAACTATTGCTGGCGCAGATACCACTGAGGATCTAAATCGAAGTGGCAGAGCGCTATACGCTCCACATGAGATGGTGGTATTTGGCCCAGCTTTTCCATACTATTTCTTGTGTTTTAAGTGAGGCGAGATCTTCATCCTCTTTTTCAAATTGGTTGATACAATATTAATGGGCGCTAAACTGTCAACGATTGTCCTCACCCATACTCATATCACTAGTATATCTATATACATACACTCAGAGTATTGTAAGATAGTATTTTACTGAGTGTATAGTGGAGTTATTAGCTGAATGAGGTGTGAATTATTTGCGCTGATAAATCAGGAAATGATTCCTTGATTTCTCTTAGGGGATTGACAGGTTTGCCTCATCTAATCAAACTTTGGTCAATTCTTTGGGATTATCTGCAGCTCAAATCTTGTTTGCCAGTTGTTAGGCGTACTGCTGGGAAACTTCCTTGATAATCTTGGGGTCAATCTCCTTTGCCCCAGATCTTGTTACCACGTTCATGTCCAAATTGACTACTTAATACAGCTGATCCAGAATGTCTTCATCCATGAAAAGATCACTGATGTTAATTTCGTCATGCATAATATCTGGGAGGAACAGGTTTTTCAAAAGCTCTAGACTGTTCCTCATCTAGGCAGCAGGCCCTTTTTCTGACTCCTTTGCAGGTGCAGACTCTTTCGCTTGGACAACAAATTTTTTTTTGATCTTTGGGTTTCTTGCAGTGTACAGCAAAGTGTCCCTTTTTTTCTGCACTGATAACGGACTTTCTCCTTCTTATTAATCCGGTTAAAGATTTTGGGCTAATTTCCTGTCACAGTTCAGTTATTCATCTCCTTAACACCCTCATTCCCCTTTATGGGACTCAGATTTCGTACAGGATTCAATTTGAAACTTCTATTTGGGGCATCAAAGATAGCTCCCAAAGTTTTTAAATTGTCTAACATCTGAGAGGTGGTACTTTCCATCGCAAACACAGAAGACATCATACAATGCAAATTGCAGTAGGGCCGATAGGCTGCTTGTAATGCAATTAGGGCATCAAAATTACCAGCACTTTCGTTCCAAACAAGATTTGTGATTCCTAGTAAAAACAATTGGCGAAATTTTGTAAGGATTCATCTTTATGGTATTTAATGCCTGTAAAAATTTATAGGTTTCCTGATTATTATTGGCCAATAACCCCTATAAACTTATTACTGCACAGGTTCAGTTTCCTTGTGCACCTTGCGTTGTAAGAATATATATTTAATCTAATAATAGTATGATGACTATTATCCATAGTTGGGTTATAATTATCTTCAGGAGGCCTTCAACCTAACACCCCGCTTTATAAACTGGGCGCTCCTCCTAACGCGCTCAGCCAAGTTTGCAATCAGAGGCCCAGGCTTCCTAACTGACACCAACACCCCCCAAAGGGGCCTCAAACAAGGTGACCCACTTAGCCCCCTACTATACAATTCTACCCTTGACCCCCCTTCTCCGCATTGCAAACTCAAAGCTCACCGGCTTCAGGTTGGAGAGACAACCACCAACCAAAATGCTCGCTTTCGCTGATGACTGCGTCATTGGAATCTTAGGCAATAGGGATGCCAGGACGATTGAGCGCATCATTCACCAATATGAGTCAGTGAGTAACGCCATGCTGAACAAACAGAAAACAGAGATAATTGTAATGGGAAAATTCAGCTAAAACTGGGCCCCACCCCCACACCACCACAGAAACCAACCAACCACACACCTAACCACACAACAAAGACCCAAGCCAATAAAACCATTGTTCTTACCCTTTGCACCCCACCCCGCCACTGAACCAGTCCGCCATCTGGGCATATGGCTAGAAGCTGGTGGATATGCTCTTGACACCATAGAAACCAATATCTTGGACAACATCACAAAAAGAATGACATGTATGCGAAGGAATAAAGCCAGCCTAACCAAAAGAATTGTATTGGCTAACTACCTGATCCTATCAAAGCTATGGTTTGCTGCCCATGCGATCCCCTTCTCTGCCAACCTCACTGACGCAGTTTACAAACTCCTGCAGAACTGGCTATGGTCGGGCTACCGGGCACCTATCAGGCTGGAGACCATGTACGGCCCATGGAAGAAAGGCGGGATGGGGCTGCTCAACTTCACGGAAAGAGCAACGCAAATCCTAGGTGCATGGATAGCCTCCACGACGTCACCCAACCCACCATCCCTCCACTGGGCTAAGGCAGCCCAAACCAATTTTGCAAGGGCACTACATCTGAGGTCCCCCTCCAACCCGAAGACCCTGATGAAGTACCTTGTAACACACCCAAACGCCACTGGACCAAATAACACCAATCGGTATTTCAAACGTATCCTATACAGCCTAAGACAAGGAAATTGGAGTTTCTCATATGTACAGCAATCTGAAGACACTCACCCCCAAACTGGATATGTGCAACTCCACAGAGGACAAACGGTGTCTAATGCGCCCAACCCATTACCACCTTTCCCTCTGTCCAGGATTGACTACCTAGACCACCAAGACATCCCATATGACCTATAAACCCAAAAACAGGTGTGGAACATCGTCACCTGTCCCCTCCTATCCCCACAAGTATGCTCCACAATGTGGTGATACATGCGCCGCACATACAGAACAGCTGACCATACTTTCTCAATGTTCAAGACATGCGCCATCTGTGGCGGACCCAACACACTAGCACACCGCTTGGAAGAATGCCCGCCATCTGCGCATATCTGGGCCAACATGATGCACTTGTTTCAACAATCACCTACAACCAAATTCCGACTATCCCGTGATATCATGGCACTCAACATGGCCTCACCTATCCCCCAGACACTGAGGGCCCTAATTGTGTGCATTGCAATATGGTCTATTCATACAATTACCCTCGACGCTTTCAACGGGATCTTCCACAACTTTAACCAAACCATCGTCAGGTTCCACAGCCATTTGGCTGACCACTTCCAAGCCTGGCTGTTTGGCTCACTCCAACACAAATGGAAGAAACGGATGGGCACATGGATTCCAATCTGGTTCCTCTGATATGACACTAGAAACCTCACTGTCTCCATAGGCGGTACACCCTACTAGCCAGGGTCGCCATGCCACTCAAGGTCTAGTCACCCACCACCCGTGGCCCCTCAGACACACAAAAGTGTGCCAAGTCGAATTTCGAGTTCTCTTTCTTTTGCTTTGCTCTCTCTTCCCGCTTCTGTTTTTTTCCGCCTCCTCTTTTCTCCTACATATTGGATGTGTCTGTCCCCTGGTTGGCCATTCTCGTACAGATAAATATAATTATCTTCAGGCCCAACGCTTTGGCTGGCATTTCTGATAATACTGAATGTTGCACTTTTAGGGATTCGTTCCCTAAATCCTGTCCACTCGATCTTTGTTAAGATCCTCTGATGACAGTCCCTTCAGCCCAACACACAGTTGGCAGCAATCCCTTAGCTGTGGTTCCCTTCATCTCTAAATCCCCGCTCAGATCTCTACTCTTCTCTGAGAGTCTACCAATTATTGCCTTCTGCAATAATATCCTTGAGATGGAATCTTCACGCTAGATGCTGATAATC